>PVIC010001412.1:0-92243 GCA_004025085.1 Thryonomys swinderianus | reverse complement strand
GAGCTCGGGGGGAGGGGCCCTCAGCCTTGGCCAGCACCTCACAACCCGCAAAGCAGCGTACTCGCTCCCCTCCCAGCCAGTGCGCTGGGCAGCTGCCTGGCATTAAAAGATGAGCTGGCAGCCCAATCTCCTCTCCGGGGATTCGCAGTTAGCAGAGGTGAAGCAGGGAGCCTCTGAGAGGCCGGTAGACCGTGCGTCTTGCTTATGAGGAGTTATGAGGGGCAGGGCAGGCTTGGCGCCACACTGGGGTCAGAGGTGTCAGGAGCTGGGACTCTGGAGGCCAAGCTGCGTGAGAGTCCCACTCTGTCACTTCCTGGCGGGAAGGCGGGGCTGGAGGCCTAGCCTCCTCGAGCCTCAGTGTTCTCCCATGTAGAATGGGACAGTGAGGTACTAACCCAGCAGCTTCCCTAGGAGAACTGGCCTGGACATTGTACGTCTGACTCAGACGTCTTCCTCCCATAGTAATAGCAAGACTTAGCATTAATTTCATTAGCTGCGGTGAGGGGGCACACAGGAAGAGTGGCCCCACGGGGTGCCCCCGGGCCTCAGCCCAAGAGAGAACTGGTCCCCAGGGCCGCCCTGTCCCACAGGCCGAGTTCCAGTGACAAACATGTGCTTTGCTTGGTGGTGACGCTGGTGAGCCTCGGCTCTGGCCGAGGACAAGGCCAGCCCAGGCTGCCCGGGCGGCTGTCCCTGACCAGGGTGGTGTCCACCTGCCTCAGCGAGAGCTGACTGAGCACTCTGAGCTCTTCCTGGGAAAGTCTCAGCCGAGGAAAGGCTGCCTAGGAGCTCAGTGCGTGGGCTGCACGGCCTGGTGTCCAGGTCTGACCTCCAGGGTAGGGCGGAGGGCAGCAGGAGCCCAGGGCCCCGGGGCGGGCTGTGCTGAGCGCCAGCCTCCCTCGCCTGCAGGCTGCTGGGCCTTGCCTCCTCTTCGTTCCCTCCGGCCCAGGAGCGGGGCAGCGGCGCCAGGGGACTCCTGAGGGAGGAGAGCGCCGGCCCAGGCCGTGCCGCCCTCCTGCCTCCGCGCGCCTCGCCTTCACCACACCTTCTCCCACCACAGCTCTGCACAGCACCCCCAGGAAGACTTCTGCTTGTCCTCTCAAAGCCGCTCGGCCCGGCCCAGGCCTTCCTGGGTCCCAGGCTGGTTAGCTGCTCCGGTCGGACAGTGCCCCGTCCTCTTGCAGGTCTGCGTGAGTCCCGGCTCATCGCTCCGATTGCCCGTGTGTCCGTCGCCCCCCAGAGGTCTCAAGGACAGGAAGTTGCCTTATTTGTGCTTAGCAGAGGACACTGGCATGGTGGCTGTCACTGCTGCCTGACTCACGTGCCCAAGGAGAAGATTAATTCATGTCCTCCTGGCTCTGAGCCCCCTGGGCCTGTGCTCTCCGCTTCCCTAGCGGTCCTGGGCATCCTGAAGCCCTCCACAGTCCTGGGACAACTTCTACCAGCGGCCCTGCTGCCCACCGCAGTCCCACACAGTGTCTGGCGTCCACCACGAGGGACCAGCAGTCAGAGGCTGGGACTAGGTGCTGAGCGGAGCCACAGGACGCAGTGCGGAGGGGCACGCTGGGGGCTCGACTGTCTTCGTGACCCTTTGGGCCTCCGACTGGGCATGGAGCAGGACGGCCACTTGCCCGCCTTCCTACCTCCCAGGGCCACGGAGCGGCTGGCGGAGGCAGCGCCAGGCCAGCCCGAGCAGACAGCGATTGCTGGCTCCAGGCCTCCCAGCCCAGCTTGTAGCTCCCCCCAGAGTGGCGGGATTGATTGGCTGCAGCCAGAATGGGCACCAGTCTCCCTGGCTTGGACAGAAACGGGGCCATCTGTTACACCTCTAGTTAAAAGTACATAAAGTTGAGCATTTGTGTGCCGACAATACCACCCCTGACGCCCTCCGCGCCGCACAGCACTCCGGCTCCTTGGCAGCTCCTGCTCCGAGACAGGCCGGCTCAGCGACGCCTCCACACTGGCGCTGGCTCGGCTGGCAGCACTGCGGGCACCGCAGCCCCACCCTGCAGCCCCCAGCGGCAGAGCAGGCCCAGCTGGGTGAGCTGAGCACCTGGGATCGCACTGCACCGAGGGTGGAGGGCAGGCCTGGGGAGGCATGGCACACGCCAGGCCCCTTCTGCCTCGGCTCTGGGCGCTCGGACCACAGACCCTGCCAGACTGATTCGAGGGGACCCAGGACAGGCTGTCGTGCTGGTCCTGGGGGGCCGGCTGTGGGGAGACCTGTGCTGGGCCTGGGCGCTGGGCTCGTGCTTCTTGGCTAAGCCAGTGAGGAAAGTGCATCCTGTCCACGGTAAGGTCTTATTCCTGGAGTTCAGTCCTCACACGGCCTCTCCACCAGGCCCGGAACGCATTGGGCTGGACTGGGTCCGGTACTGTTCCTCGGACCCTGAACCCTAGAGCCCGGCTCCCGGGCTCCGGCTTGTGGGCTCAGATCTCTGAACTCTGTTTTCTGTCGAAGCTTTCCACAAATGTCTTTCCTTGTAAATATCCGAGGTACCCTGGCCAGGCCTGCCCGCCCCTGTGATGTGCGAGCCCTCCAGGGGCTGCCCTCGATCCGTCCCCTCCGCACACCCTGCCTCTCCCACCCTCAGGGCTGCTCCAGGGCCTGCCCACTCTGACGTCCCAGCGGTCCCCGGCCCTTCTAAATGGCTGCCTGGGAGGCCCGTCCAGAGCGAGGGCTGGCAAGGCCTCCCCCACAAGGTGCCGCAGGGCTGGCACATGGTGTAAGCAGGGGTCTGGGGGAGCCCGCTCGAACTCCGCACCGCCAGAGGCACCGGGGTGGGGAGACGGGAGAGCTAGCGTCTGCTCCTCAACAGCCCGGGGAGCAGAAGACCAGATCTCTTAGACATTTGTTCAATACACTCACAAGACAGGCTTAGCACTGCACGCCTGTAATCCCAGCACTCAGGAGGCTGAGGCAGGAGGAGTGCAGATAGTTTGAGGCCAGCCTGGGCTACACAGTCCAAAGCTGGAATGCACTACACAGGGAGACAGTGCCTTAAACTGTCTTAATTACATGTGTATGTATTTTCGGTACACTTTTACTAAAAAGCTGCTACTGTGTGCTTAAGCCTGTGTTTGACATGGAATTGGTGAGGGGGAGAGGCAGACAGGGAGACGCAAAGAGAGAGACAGAGAGAGAAGCTGGCAAACCCTGCCCTCGAAGGGCTCGTCAAGGAGGCCTCTCCACACATCAACAGCAATGCGGGGAGCCAAGTCACCCACACGCGCTCTGATGAGCAGAGCCTCAGAGCTGGAGAGGACCGACTTGGTCAGAGACTTCGGATGCACCCTCAGCGGGTCCAAAACACGGCCCCACACGTCAGCGAGGTCTGTGGGCACAGCTCCTACGTGACACGGAGGAAGGGACAAGAGGACAGCGTCGAAGAAGCAGCCAGTGACCGCAGCCCACACGACTGCCCTCAGCAGGTGCGAGTATTGCTCGCACACTCCAGGGCCGGAGGGAAGCTCCCTGCCGCACGAAGACCTCCCCGTCTTCACACTTCCACCTCCGGCAGGCCGCTCACACCGGGAGCGGCCCCCGGCTCCCCACGCCCTCGCTGCCCTCTGCAGTTCACCGTCCTGATCCCGCCTCCTGGGGCCACGCAGCAAACAGCTGAGTGAGGCTGAGGGTGAGAAGCCTACAACACAAAATGCGAGGGCTCTGTCCCGCTCCGGAGCAAACGCACCCTGAGACACGGGCCCTGCCATCTCCAGCCTCTCCCCAGCCTGGAGCTTGGCTGTGCCCCCTTCCAGCCCGCTGGGCACGGTGCCCTGCGCCTCCCAAAATAAACTCCCCAAAGCAGGTCTCGAGGCTGGGTGACCTGGTACAGCCCTCACCCCTCAAGATGCGGCTCAGGGACAGGAGGCCTGGGAGCCGCGGGGAGCCGCGGGTGCGAGGGACGCCCTGAAGCCCCGCAGCCGAGCCCTCGGGCTGGCCTGGCCCTCTCCGTGCACGAGCACCGTGTCCAGCCTAGAAGGGCCCAGTCGGCTGGCTCTGACGGACAACGGCCAGGGGGCCTGGAGGGAGGAAGTCCTAAGGCTGTTTCTCTTCCTGGGGCACACCCAGGCACGTGTGTGCATGTGTGTGTGTGCACATGTGTGTGCGCGTGCGTGTGTGCGTGAGGCAGAACGGTAAAGTTGACAGACCACGGGAAACTATGCGCACGGGTGAGCTGTGTAGAGCAGCGAGGGCTGTGGCGCCTGGGGACTGAGCCCGGACTGGTGACTGGAGCCGGGACATGGAGTGGCGTCTTCCTGCCCACGGGAGGGTATCTGAAGGCCGGCTGTGGAGCCCAGAGCCTCCGGGGTCGGGAGGTCTCTGGAGGGAGGTCCCCTCTGGGGAGGTCTCCTGGGGCCCGGGGTCTGTGCGCCCCGCTTCTCTCCTCTCTCAGCTGTCTCCATCCCATCAAACCCTCGGGAAAGCCCCACCCACCCCGCAGCTCCTCAGTCTCCAGCCTGAGCTGCGCTGGAATTCTGCCCATTTTCACAGGCACAAACCGAGCTGCTGGAGTTGAGGGGCGGGAGGATGAAGGGGGCTGGATGCGAGGGGGCACGGGGCGGGTAGGGCCCCGCTTGTGCCCTGCCCAGGCGCCCTCGGAACGGGCTGCTTAGCGCGGCCTGTGCAGACACCCCTGGCTGTGTGGAAATAGTGCTTTATTAAATGCTTCACACAGATTTGGTGTAATAAAGATGAATATATTATATCTTTTGCTTCCCCCAGAGCGAGACCATAATAAGAAAGGGGAGAAAACAATAACTGGACATAAATACAGCGTAATGGGCTGGTGGCGAGGGACATGCCTATCACCGCCAGGCGAGGGTCTGGCGCAGCCTCAGCTCCCGGACAGACGGACGGACAGATGAGGGACCCATGGAGGGAGGGGGAGGGTGACCCCGCGAGGCCGCGGCCAGGGAGCCCCCTACCTGGCCCGCCCTGGTCCAGGCGCCTTATCCAGCTCCAGGAAGGAGACTCCAACCTGCCCGGGCGGAGGAGGGCGGGGCCCAAGAGCCCAGCCCCAGGGTGGCAGCGGCCGACTTCCGGCTCCAGTGCAGGACACTCTGACCCGCTGGGCTCCAGGTCCACTGTGGGGCTGAGCAGGGCGTCTCGACCCCAGCTTCTGTCTCCTCTTCAGCAACATGGAGAAGCGGCGAGGGCCAGAGAGAATTCAAAGGCCGGCACTACATTAGCTGAAAAGAGAAAACTAGGCTGTCACTCGATCCGGAAATACTCGTTAGGACAAGCGGCCACTTGGGACCTAGAGTTCGCTGGGCGGCACCTCCAGGCCCTCACAGACAGCCCCCTTTCCCAAACGGAAGAGCCTGAGCTCTGTTGCCCCCCCCCCCCCAGACTGCTTCCTTTTGCTGCTCCAAGGTTGGAGAGGTTTAAAGACTTCAAGGTCACCCAGCTGGCCAGTGGGATCCTCCGAAGTCAATGCACCAGCCTAACGCCCTCTGCCCAGTGCCCAGGAACAGAGTGAGCCCTGCTCCCCCAGGGCCAGGACCCGTCTTCTCTCCAGCCCCCACCTCAGCAACCAAGAACAGGAAACACCAAAGAGCCGGGCATGGGGGCTCACGCCTGCAATCCCAGCACTCGGGAGGCAGAGGCAGGAGGATTGCTGAGTTCGAGGCTTGCCTGGGCTACATAGTGAGCTCGGGGCCAGCGTGAACTACAAAGCCAGACCCTGTCTCAAAACAAAAACGAACAAACTAAAAAACAAAGAAACTTGCAGAGCCCAGGAAAGAAGAGGGGGCTGGGGGAGAAGAAGGGGGAGGGCTAGGAGGAGAGAGGGAGGGGGAGGAGGAGCAGGAGGGAGGCCGGGCCCAGAGAGGGAGCTGTGTCCTGGGTGGGCGGCTTTGGGCTCCTTGCTTAGCGGGCACGATCAGGAGTGCAGGGACAGGTGCAAAGCGGGCAAAGCCAAAGGGAGCTGATTAGGCTCAAACAAAATAAGATTCAGCCTTTCTTCCGGACCAAGCAGCCTAGGGGTCCTTCTGGCACCAGGGCAAGTGCGGGTGTCTAGTGGCCCTGAAAGTAGACACACATCCCAGAGAGGAAAGGCAGAGGCCAAAGCCGGGGAGCCTGGGGATCCCGCACTGGCAGAGGGCTGGCAGCTTCCTGGGGACTCACGTGGATGGCAAGGCAAATCCCGGCCCAGAGCAGCAGCCCTTGGGCAGCCGAGCACACGGCCAGGAGCCGAGCACACGCAGCCGGGATTCCTGCAGAGCAGGACCCCGTGTGCCCTCCGGCCTCGGCCTTGTCTGCTCGGCCTGAGTCCGGGGCTGTCGTCGGGACAGCTCTGGCCAGCACTGGGGCCTTGCGAGGCCTGGGAAGGAGGCTGTGGGTGTGGGCCTGGCATAACTGAGGATGCAAGAGCCATAGGGTCCTCTATCCAGCTCCCTCCCTCATGGGCACGGTGGGCCCTCAAGTGGGTCGGGGGACACCAGGGGCAGCACAGGCAGCCACACACAGTGCTAATGCAATGAACTCCTACGTGGCTGCTGAATTATTCACGTGCAGTTTATTAGGAGAAGCCTGACGCAGGCCTTTCCGGGGCCCAGCCTGCTCCTCCATCTCCTGGCCGCTCCCATGCCTCTCCCTCTGCCTACCCCAGGTCCCACTGCCAGGCAGTGGGTATCTGCCGCCCTCCCGGAGACAGCGAGCCTCTGGGGGACAGAGGGTGCCAACGGTCTGCAGACCCCAGGCTGCTGCGTGGGCAAGGAGAAGGGGGCCCTATTGTTGGTCCCTCCGAACGCTGCCCTGCCAGCCACCAACCCACAAGCCCCTGCCTCTGGGCCGGACCCAGCGTGACCTGAGGGTTTCGAGCTTCTCTGGCAAAGGAGGGAGGGACGCTCCTGCTCCCAGCTGGCATCTCGCTTAGCTGGTCCTCTTTCCTTCAGGTCCCCGACACAGCACTAACCCAGACACTTCTGAAGTTTCAGAGACCCCTCAGGTGCCGCCTCAGATGGGAGCCGACCAGCCCAGCACGCGCCGGGCTAGGAGCCTCTGCCCTCCCTGGACCTCGGGCTCCTGGGGTGGATGGGCATCTGTTTCCCGCCACTCCTCCCTGCCCTTCCCCCATCTTCTGCTGTTCTTCCTCTCCATTTCTGGGGAGGGAGATCAATCCTGCTTTTCAAAAAAGTGAAAAAGGGCTGGAGGGTTAGCTCAGTGGTTCCGGCGCCTGCCTCACAAGTGCAAGGTCCTGAGTTTGATCCTGGTGACCACATAGAATGCTGGGCGTGGGACTCACACCCACCAGCCATCAATACCACACACCACAGTGCCGGGCGTGGTGGCTCACGCCTGTCATCCCAGCACTCAGGAGGCAGAGGCAGGAAGATTGCTGAGTTCCAGGCTTGCCTGGGCTACATAGTGAGGTCAGGGCCAGCCTGAACTACAAAGTGAGACCCTGTCTCAAAAAAAAAAAAAAGTGATAAAAACCCATTCCTGAGTAAGGCCACATCACCGTGGCTGAGTCTAGGCCCCACCCCCACCACGTCCCTGCAGCACTAAGGAATGAGGTCCTGTGCCCCGTGCAAGGGCTGGAGGTGTGAGTGCCAGGACGCCCCCATGTCTGTGCGCAGCTGGCAAACATCTCTGCACCCGCCCTGCCCTTGTAGCCTTGGCTTTCTCTTGGGGGGCGGAGGCTGAGTCCCATACCAGGCTCTCTCTTTGTCTCTTAGGTATTTATTTATTCATTCAACAAACACTTGGGAAGCTCTTGGTACATTCCACACTGGCATAGAGGCACGGAGAGGAGATTCAACTCTAAGGGAGGTGCTGAGAGTTGGACAGGACGGGGAAGGTCCCCCAAGGAGAGGAGCCAGGGGCGAAGCAAAGGGCAGCGAGTGCCAGGGAGAGAAGGGGCAGGCACGAATGTGACCCCAGAGTGAGGAGAGCAGGGCTTGGAACCAAAGAATAGGCTGTTGGGCGCCCTGGCCACAAGCACCCCCAGCTCTGCCCAGCCCTGCCTGTCACCGCCCCTCCTGGGTCAGTGCCGCCCACACTTCCACCTAGGGGCATAAGTGCCCAGCAGAGGCTGGCCCGTAGGGCGGGCTACCCTAAGCCGCACAAAGGAAGATAGGAGGCGGCCCAGGGAGGGGCTCCCCCAAGGGGTGCTTGCTCCCACACCCGGCCCCACCTCTGCTCGCCTGCAAGGTCCTGTGCGTGGCCGGCTGGGGAGCCCTGGGCCAGTGCAGAGCAGGTGTGGGCAGCCTGAGGGTTGGGAAAGCTGGGCTCCCAGCCCTCAGGCCTGGAACAGGCGAGTTCTCTCCCTTCCCCTCTCTGTAATGGCCTGAATGTAGCCTGTAATTACCTTTTCTGGATCTCCAACCCCTTTGAGAATCCAACCAGTTATGTAACACTATCCCCAGAGGAAGGTCCCCACGTGGGCTCACGTATTGATTTCACCTGCAATTTCTGGGGTCTGCAGAACTCCTGAAGTCCCAGCATGGTGGTATACACTTGTAATCTCAGCATTCTGGGAGGCTGAAGCAGGAGGATTGCAATTTAGTGATACCCTCTCTCAAAATAAAAAATAAAGGGCTAGAGATGTAGCTTGATAGATCCTGGGTTCCATTTGTAGTACAGAAAAAAATAAAAATAAAAAGGAAAGCCACAGGGCACAGATTCAGGTTAAAAGAAAAAGTGTTCCAATTCTGATTACTTCAAAACAAACTGTGTGACTCTGGATGTCTTACTGAACCTCTCTGAGTCTCATTTTCTTTATATGAAAACTAGGGGTAACAATAGTACCACTTCAAGAGGTTGTGATAATAAACGAAATGAATAGAACTCAGCCTGGAGCCAGGACAGGTAAGGGCTTGTAGCGTGTAGCACTTGTGTTGTGGTTGCTGTTGGGCACCCTGGCTGGCAGGGCGGTGGAGCTGGAGTCCACCCACCCCTCCCGTCCTCGAAGATGCCCCCTGAAGCCCCCTGGGGGTCACAGTGGGGGCCCCGCAGCCCGTGTGAGTTGGACTGGTAGGCCAGTCAAGGGCCAGAGGGGTGCCTGCACAAAGAGCCGGAATGACTCCCAAACAGTCTCTGGTCCCGGAGTCCCAGGGCTCCCAGGGCTGAAGGGAGTAGTTACTCATCCGTAGTGAGGAATGGCTTGTCTCGCTGGGGTCTGCAGAAAATGGTCGTCATGCAACTTTTTTCTTCTTTTTCGTTTCTGTCGTGGCAACTTTTGCAGCCGGCTTTGCCTCCTCTTTGTCTGGAATATTTCCTACACCAGGGGCACGCAAACTTTTGACAGAACAGTGCCGGCCGCTGCCGCCGCTGGAGACAGAACGCGGCTGAACACTGGCCCTAGCCACAGAGAGCAAGAACTCCGGCTGGGCTGTGGTGGAAGCCCAGCTCTGAAAGTGAGCAGCCTCTGCCCGGAAGCAGGCAGCACTCGGAAGGCTGCTCTCCGGCGGCAGGAGAAGACACTGGCCCAGCTGACGGGCGGTTCCGAGCGGGAAGGGCCTGGGCCGAGGGATGAGGGGGATGCCTGGGCCCTTCCAGGCAGGTTCGTCCCGCGGGCTCCGGCCCGTGAGAGGTTCCAAGTCTCCAAACTCCCGGGAGGGGCACATCACAAACCCGAAACACACCCGCTGCTTCACGGGACAGGCTCATGGGGCCAGCAGAATGGATCGCGGGCACCAGCAAACCCCAGCACGCACACATTACGGTTTTCTGCATGGGGGTGGGGGTGGGACCGCAGAAGGAGAAAAGGGTGCTGGGGAAGTTGGGTGGGTTTCTGTGTCCTGTTTCTGTGGTGCTGAGGATGAGACCCAGGGCCTCACATGTGCCGGGCAAGGGCTCTGCTTTGAGCTAGACGCGCCATCCTGAATGAACTGAGACGACAAAACGCCAGCAGGTACCGCCTGAAACGCGCGGCCCTCTTGCATATGGGCTCGAGGGGCCAGCACAGGACTGGCCGGCCGGCACAGGGCAGGTCGGGGAAGGGAGGCTAGAGGCCGCTGGGTGAGAGTGGAACACCCCTCCCGCTGACTGGTGTGGCTGAAGACCGAGGGCCCAGGAAGCAGGCCCTGCTGCCCCCAGTACCCGTTCCGCCTCCTGCGGGCAACTTCCCAAAGACCTTGACTGCACCAGTCATCAGGTGTGGGGCTTGCCAGCCTCTGGGCGCCCTCCCTGCTCCTCTTCCTCTCCGCTAGGGATGGGCAGGCCCTGCTCCCCACAGACCTCCCTGTGAGGAGCCCTGGGTTAGGGGGTGGGCCCAGTGGTAAGGAAGAGCGAGGCAGAGTCTTGAGGGCAGGATGTGAGAGCAGAGGGGCTTCACCTTGTCCCCCCCATCCGGCCTCCCAACCCTCCCCCCAGAGACCTTCCCTCCCCCGGGACCCTCCCTCCCCCCGGGGACCCTCTCGAGCGGCCCTCAGACCCGATGCACTGTCTGCAGGCCCGCCTCCTGTGGCTTTCGAGGCAGCAGGCCTGCCCTGGGGACGGAGCTGCAGCTCTGGGGGAATTATTCTCACCGTTCCTGCCTCTGAGCATCTGTCATCCCTCCCCCAAATGTGGGGACTGGATGGGCAAAGGAGTAGAAAGCTTCTAATATTCCCAGTTACGTCTGGGGCTGGCACTGAGCCCCCCCACGCAAAAACTCCTTTCATTCCTGCTTCGTCCGTTTTCTAGAAGAAGCTAAACCACGATTTCAAGCACAGAACGAGTGTGACATAAAGAACCCTATGTCTGGCGTGCAGAGGCCCCTCCTCCGGGGCCTGTGTGGGACCTGCCCCCCGCCAGCCGGCTGAGCCCCGCTCTTCACCCGACAGTTATGGGGCAAGAGGTCCGCCCCTCCCACTCCAGCCTGTGCCCGGTGCGCTGCCCACTCCCTCTCCAGGTCCTTCCCAGGTCCCGGCAAGCTGCCGGCACGCTGCCCACCAGGGTCTTCAAACAAA
Source organism: Thryonomys swinderianus (assembly GCA_004025085.1). Lineage (NCBI taxonomy): Eukaryota > Metazoa > Chordata > Mammalia > Rodentia > Thryonomyidae > Thryonomys > Thryonomys swinderianus. The sequence continues at coordinate 81,344 of PVIC010001412.1, read as the reverse complement.
GCCAGGCTCGCGGGGGGCTCTCCTTCCTTGGCCCTGAGTCCTTCTTCCTTCCAATCTCCAGAGGCCGAAACGGAAAATTAGAACCTGACACAAACCAGGCGGGGCAGCCGCAGAGAGGGCCCAGGGACGAGGCCTGGGGCGCCTCCGAAATCAGGCGGGGTGAGGTGCAGCCCACCTGCATGTCCAGAGCTTCGCGCATGTTTACGCAACACCCCGGGGAGAACACCCCAAACGCAGCTTCCAGGCAGACAGAGCCAAGCACCGCACGCAGAATTCTCGCCTGCTAGCCACGCATCCCAAGCCCGGGTCCCGCCGCCGGCCTAGCGGGACGGCTCCGCTTCCGAGGGCGGCCGCAAGCGGAGCAGCTGCAGTCGGCCGGGCCGCGAGCAGGGTCACGGCGGGGCAGGGAGGCGCCAAGCCGGCCGGTTTTCGGGGCCCGGCCTGCTTGTCGGCCCGATAGCGCTCACCAGACGTGGGAGCTGCGCCCCAAGACCGTGCGCGAGGTCTCCGAGGAAGTAGGGCGACCATCAGCGGGCACAGGCCTGGGCAGCGCCTGGGGCTGCCGACTCAGCCTTCGCCCCTCGGCAGGCCGGGCCGGTCCCGTCCGCACTTCTGTCCCGCCCGCACTTCTGTCCCGTGTCGTGCGGCAGGGCGGGAGGCCACCTCAGGCCCTCGCGGGCCGGCCCGCGGCTCAGAGTCCCTTCGCCGGGCTCGTGGCCCGAGGCTGGGTTGGGGCCGCCCGTCCGTCCGGGTGGCTCGCGGGGCCCCGTCTCCCCGCACCATCGGCCGTGGTGCCCGGACCCTCCGGGACCGGCTCTTACCTGGCCCGCGTGGCGGCCCGTCCCTCCCGGCGGGCTCCCTACACCCTGGGCTCCAAATCCCGGCTGAAGTCCAGGCCTCCGGCAGGCGCTGTCCCGAAGCAAGGCCGGCGGGGGGCGGTCGCCGAAGGCGGCTCTCGGTTTGGGTAGGGGCGGCGGCTCTCCAGCCCCGGGTTGGGTGCAATGAAGGCGCGGTCAACGTGATTTACAAACAGCTCGACCGCGCGGCACCGCGCCCGGACTGACAGGCGCATTAGGCAGCTAATTCCAGCGGCTCCTCCTACCCCCGGCCCGCTAATTAATGAGCTTCCCAACTTAGAGCCGCCTGCATTGGACAGGCAGAGAAGGAAAGAGAGGGCGAGGGAGAGGTAGAGCGGGGAGAGACGGGGAGCGGGGGAGGGGGGAGGGAGCGGACGGAGAGGAGAGAGGAGAGCGGCCAAAGGCCGGGAACGGAGCGAGAAGGAGAAGTGCCGCCGCAGATAATTGATTACTCCTCGATCAAGGCTAACTTGTTAGCAATAGTCAACTGCCCCGTCTCTCCGCCTCCCCTCGCAGTCCGGGATCGGCGCCCTCGCCTCGGCTCTTCCAACTGCCGCCGCCAGGAGCCGGGCCAGGAGCCTCCGCCGAGCCACCTGACACCTTTAAATAGCACCGGGCCGGCGAAACTGGAGCCCCGCGCGGCACGCCCCAGCTGCGGCCCCGGATCTCCGCGAGCCCCGGCCGCTGCGCCCGCGCCCTCCTCGCTGGGCCCCGCGCGGCTCTGCCTGCCTCGGCCGCGGCGCTAACCGCTCCGGCTGGCGCGCCCCGGGTGCGGCCCCTCGCGGCCCCGCCGCCGCCTTCACCGCCTGCCGCCCGAGCTCCCCGCGGTCTGGGTCCCCGCGGTCGGAGCCGCCACGGCCGGGCCCCCAAACGAGGCCGAGATGACTTCCAAGGAGGACAGCAAGGCGGCGCCGGGGGAGGAGCGGCGGCGCAGCCCCCTGGACCACCTGCCGCCGCCCGCCAACTCCAACAAGCCCCTGACGCCGTTCAGCATCGAGGACATCCTCAACAAGCCGTCCGTGCGGAGAAGTTACTCGCTGTGCGGGGCGGCGCACCTGCTGGCCGCTGCGGACAAGCACGCGCCGGGCGGCTTGCCCCTGGCGGGCCGCGCGCTGCTCTCGCAGACCTCGCCGCTGTGCGCGCTGGAGGAGCTCGCCAGCAAGACCTTTAAGGGTCTGGAGGTCAGCGTCCTGCAGGCGGCCGAAGGTAGGCACTGCCGCTCAGCGCCCTTCGCCCAGCGCCGGGCGCTCGGTCCTCCGCCACCTCCCAGCACTGGTCAGGGCCCTCCCGCTCCAGCCGCTGCGCTTGGGGTGGCCGGAGCGCGACAGGACCGGCTCCGTCTCCTAGGGACCTCCGGGTAGGCCGCGGCGAGTCTGAGGGGGTGGCGGGGCCCAAGCTCCTTCCCCAGTCTGCCGCTTTGCCGGGCTCGCTCCAGCTCCCGGCGGCCTAGGCGCTTCTGCCGAGAGGAGGCGGAACGGGCAGGGTCTTCCGCAGGCCTTCTGGGCGGGAGCTGGGGGTCAGCAAGTACCAGGGAATCAGCCGTCACCCTCGAGCCCGTCCGCCCCCGTCCCGATTGCTGTCGCTCTCAGAGGCTCGGGATGGCTCAAAGCGACTCTTAGCGAGCGGGCAGACAGGACGGTCTTTCCTAGGGACTTCCGGAGAGCAGAGGCCCGAAGCGCTTCGTCATAGCCCGGGCTTCCTGCGGTCTAGGAAGCTGAATCAAATCGGAGGAAGGAACCGCAGTAGAGCCCAGGCCGGACGGGCCTCGGTGGGGCATGGAGCTCGGGCGAGCGCCGGGTGGGATCGCTCCACTCTTCCTGTGGAAGCCTGTCTTGTCGTTTTCTCCCAGGCCGCGACGGGATGACTATCTTCGGACAGCGGCAGACCCCCAAGAAGCGGCGGAAGTCGCGCACAGCCTTCACGAACCACCAGATCTACGAGCTGGAGAAGCGATTCCTGTACCAGAAGTACCTGTCCCCCGCGGACCGCGACCAGATCGCCCAGCAGCTGGGCCTCACGAACGCCCAGGTCATCACCTGGTTCCAGAACCGCCGCGCCAAGCTCAAACGGGACCTGGAGGAGATGAAGGCCGACGTGGAGTCCGCCAAGAAACTGGGCCCCAGCGGGCAGATGGACATCGTGGCGCTGGCCGAACTCGAGCAGAACTCGGAGGCCGCAGGCGGCGGCGCCAGCTGCGGCAGGGCCAAGTCGAGGCCGGGTTCCCCGGCGCTGCCCCCGGGGGCTGCGCAGGCGCCGGGCGCCGGACCCTTGCAGCTCTCGCCCGCCTCCCCCCTCACGGACCAGCGGACCAGCAGCCAGGACTGCTCGGAGGACGAGGAGGACGAGGAGATCGACGTGGACGACTGAGCGGCGCCTCACGTCCTGCGAACTCGGTCCTGGGCGCCCGAGCCCCGCGCCGCCCGGCTGACCGCGGGGAGCTGGGACCGCCCCCGCCGCGCCCGCCCTCCTTCCTCGTCCCGGCCTGGACTCCCGGCAGCCAGCTCTTCCCCCTCGAAGCAATAAACCCGGGTGGCCGGCCGGCCGGTTGCCACAGCGGCCTCCGCTGCCCCGGGAGCCCTCGCCGTGCAAGTCTGTATGGCTTCTGTATAAATATTTAAACCTACTCCTTCCCACTGCAGCCTGAATTTTTTCTTTCTTTTATTTTTTTAAACACCCGATATTTCGATGTCCGCAAAGCCCTTTGGCTGCTGGGCTGGCTGAGGGCGAGTCCGAACCGGAGGAGAGCAAACGCTAACCCTGCGATCTGGAAAAGGGAGCAGCTCGGGCTGTTTTGGTTTTTCTCTGCATGTGGTTGAATGCACCGGCCAGCTCCCTCCTGGCCGCCCTGGCCTGTCGCGGCCGCAGCCCACTTGCCCGTCTCTCTCCCCTTTGCCCTGCGTGGGAAGGGCGTGAGGGAGGGCGTGAGGGAGGGCAGCCAGCGCCTGACTTGCAAGTTTCCTAACCGACATTTCCTTCCCCACACCAGAGAACTGTCTTTGATGCCATTTCTGCCTCCCGATGCTACTAACGCTATTTTTAAGTCTTCCTTCCTCCTGCATTTTTTTCAGACTGACTGCTGAAGTCTGGTTCTTAATGACAAAGCAGGGGGACAACAAGTCAACCAACCATCGGAAATGGAACCCAAAGCCCTAGAATTATTTTTTACTCTTTTTAGAATTTTTTTGCATGTGACAGAGACGGAAGGAGGCCAACCCCACCCTTGTCCTCTCCCCTGCAGCTCCGGGTCTCTCTCATCTCTCCAGCACCCCGCAGCTAGCTCGACCTGACCAGGAGAGGGTGGCCTGCTGAGGTGGGTCCCTCGTGCCCTTTCCCTGCTCCCGCCCTGCCCGCTCCTCCTCGGACTGTACCCAAGGCCTCTTTCTCCGATAAATAAAGTCTTTGCCATTTTACTAGAACTGGCGATGCCCATGTGTGCGTGAATGGGCCAACTGGGAAGCAGCGGGCACGTTGAGCTCCTCCGTGCTGCTCTTGGCCTGTCACCCAGGCTCGGAGGTTTGGGGGCCTCGCAGGGCAGACTTGGGAGACAGGGACAGAGAAGCAGCAGGAGATGGTGCTTCTCTTCAGCGCGAGCGGCGCACGCGAAGCAGCTACGAATTGCGAGGGAGGAGCGGCTTCGCCAGGCCCGGGTAAAAAGTAGGGCATGAAACTGAGAGAAAAAGTGTGTCCGCCCAGGCGCCACAGAACCGAATCCTTTGTTGGGGGCCAGGGGTGGGGAGCAGGGCCTGGCCCCGCACCCCCAGCCCCACAAGCCCCCAGCCCGGGCCGCCGGGGACCAGGGCTCTGGCAGGCGGGCGTCACTGGCCGGGCGGCCGCCTTGGGGCGTGCAGTCAGGGGTTTCAGGCCCTGGTCCCGCCCCGAGGGTCTCATCCTTGGGGTGGAGGACAAGGACGAGGCCAAGGGCGAAAAGGGCAAGCTGAAGGGCACCCGAGGGCACTCACTGGGGTGTGAGCCAAAGGGCCGGGAGTTGGGGTGAATCTCTGGCAAGATTCGCTTGTTCCAGGCCAAACTGGGCGTCTGCGGAGACTCGGCTTCCCCCAGACTGGCTCAGGCGCCCAGCGGCCCGGTGAGCACTCGGCCGCCTTCCCCTTCGGACTGAGCGCCTTTCTAGGCGCTTTTGTCGTCGCTGTGCTGGCGAGTGGCCGCTGTCACCAGGGTAGGATCCCGCCTCCGGCCACTCGGCTCTTTCTCCGAAAAATTGATGTGAGAAACGCGCATCTGGTCTGGGGCAGGCGCTGGGCCCCGGGCTGAGTCAGGAGCGCGCGCGGCCGGGAGAGCAGGACGGGCAGCCAGAGCGGCGTGGGAAGGGCCAGGAGCCCGGTGCGGCGCTGGAGCCCGAGAGGCCGGCACGGAGCGGGGAGGGGGTCCACAGAGTCGGGAAGACAGGGAAGGGGAGGACAGCAGCGGGAAGAAGGGAGAGGCCGGAGGAGCAGGACGGGCGAGGGCGGCGCCGGGCGGCCGGGGGCAGGAGGCCGGTTCCTCTCGGGCCACATAAATCGCCCTCTCAGGATGGATGGGTCTGTAATTCGGAGCGCGGACCATGAAGGCCGGGACGAATGGGCCCGGCCGGCCGCTGACAGGCGACAATAGCCGGGCCCAGCCCCCCGCGGCTCCCGGTGCGGGCACGGCCGCGGCCCTCCGCAGCCCAGAGCGCGCCGGCGCTGGCGACCATATGGTTTTTGAATTTTCTTCACAATTTGTAGACAATTTGATGGATTAGGTCCCCGCGCGCGCCTCCCCGGCACAAAGGCGGCGCAGGGACCGCGGCGCGGCGGTCACCCGGGCATCTGCGCCCGCCCCGCCCCGCCCGCGCCCCGCGCCCCGCGCCCCGGGCCGCCCGCCCAACACGCCCATGAATCCCAATGAGGCGGCCCGCGCCCGCCCGCTCCGGCTCGGGCCGCGCTGGGCCCCTCCGGGTCCCTCGGGCTGGGGGCGGTGGCCCGGGGCTGGGCCCACCCGAGCTGCGGCGCCCGCGGGGCGCGCGGCTAAGCAGGCGCGTCGGGGCTGAGGAGAAACGGGGCCATTTATCCGCCCGTCTAGTTAAAGCGGGTTATTTGTTTGCTTCTCCGGCCTCCCCGCCCTCCCCTCCCCCTCCCGCCTCGCCGCCTCCCCCTTCCGCCTTTTATTCTTTTGTCTCTAAATGGATTTAATGAGCCTGAAAAACATGACAATTGAATATAACCAAGAAATAAAAAATAACGAGGGAGGAAGGAAGAAGGAAAAGAGAGAAGGAAGGGGAAAGATTAACAAAAAAGGGGCGGAACCAGTTCAATTTCTCAAACGTTTACTGTGCGCAGGTGGCAGAGAGGGACCGGATGCAGCACCGCTCTGGCCCTCAAGGAGCTCCCGGTCTAGCGGGCGCCCGGCCCGGAGAAGGCCCTGGGCCGGCCTTCGGGTGGGCGGCGGGACTTCGCGGAGGGGTGGCCTGGCCCGGCCCTCGAGGTCGAGAAACAGCTCATCGTCTCGGTAGTCTGGAAAGGAAGGAGGGCCGGACGCGCGCGGGGAGTTCACGACGACAGAGCGCAGGCCTGGCGCCAGCTCTGCCCCAACCGTCTGGGGGCGAATCCGAGCCACAGCGAGCCACCGGCTTCGGCCGAATTTGGCCTCGGCTCTTCGGCGTGGACTTGTGGGGCCCGGCCTCGCGAGAGGCTGCGGAGGCCAGCTGGGTGCGGGCGGGTGTGGGCTCACGCGAGGTCCCTGGCAGGGGCCGTGGGGATCTGCCCGCCAGGTCGAGGGCTGTGCCGCCGGCCGCTGAGCCGGGCAGGAGGCCCGTCTGGGCCTGTCCGCCTCGGGGCCGGGGATGCACGGGTGGGCCCGGCCTGGCCGGCACCGCAAAGCCTCGGGACCCGACTCGGGTCCGTGTCTGGTCTGCCGGCCGGTCTGGGCAGCCATGGGGCTGTGCCAGGCCCACGTGTCGTCCCTTCCCGCGTCGGCGCGCACGTCCGCAGCGGCGTGGGTCGCCCAAGCCCCGTGGCCCCCACGGGCAGTGCCCGGCTCCTCGGGAACCTGGCTCCTCGCAGGCACTTTCGGTTCCGCGGCTCGGAAGCCAGGCCCGGGATGACGCGCCCTTGTCCGTGGGTGCAGGGCTCTGTGCCTCGCGCGTCCCCGACCACCCCGGCCCCGACAGGCCAGGCCGTGTGCCACGATCCTCTGCCCGGCCAGCTCTGCCTTCCCGGCTGGGCGGCCGGCGGGCGGCGTCGGGTAAGGCCGGGAGGCGCAGTGCCTTATTTTACGAGGTGTCGGGCCAGTGTCAGACGCAGCTCGGATAAGTAATACTCCAGTCTGAGGGACCAGAACGTGGTAATTAATCCCAAAGACTTAAGTGTATTTTAGTTCAGGAGAAAAAAAATCACTAATTCAATCGTCCGGAAAATTGAAGTTTGATGCATGAGTCCCCCCTGAAAGGGACGGGCTGGGGCCGCTGCCTCCCCTCCGCCTGCCCGTCGCCAGAGGACCCCCCTCCCCACCCTCTGAGCTCTCACCAGCCCTGCACCCTCCCAGCCACTGAACCCAGGGGCCCACCCCAGCGAACTACCTCTTTCTTGGGGCCCAGAAAGCAGTATGTGCCAATACACAGGTGGGCACGAACTGCCCCAGGAGGGGTATTAGGGAGCCCAGAGAGTAAGGGGAGAGGCCAGAGGGGGCAAAGCTGGGTCAGGTGAGGGGCAGCAAGGGCTGCCGGGAAGCGGAGGGGGAGGCCCTGGATGGGCAGAGTGAGGAGAGAAGACAGAGGCTGCGGCCCCGGGGAGGTGCGGGGGGCTCCCAGGCAGTGGGGTGGCGACAGGTGAGCTGAGGGTGGGCGGTGGGCCGGAGCCCGAGTCTGCCAGCAGCGTGGAGCTGGGCGGTGCCGGCCTGCTCAGGGCGGTGTGCGTGTGCCCACAGGCCAGCACCTCGGGCCGGCTGGGGCCTGGGGGTGAGCAGGAGGCTTCGTGGCTGTGCCATGCGGACAGTGGGCAGGCGGGCTCTCCCTCTGCGGGAGAATTCCCGCTCCGGCCTTCTCTGCAACCCCTCCTCCCTGTCCTTGGAGAAACTTAGGGCTGAGAATGTGTGTGGCAAGCTACGTGGTGGTGAGCAGGGTGAGCGCCTGAGTGTGTCATGGGTGTGCACATCCCAGAGACTGAGCATGTGCAGCTGATTGATGGAAACAGAGCATGTGCAACGGGGAGACGGGGCGTGTGCTGCTGTGTTCCGTGGGGCTCACCGGAAAGCTGGCGTGCGACCGGCTGGAACAGTCTGTGGAACGGGGCAAAGGGCCAAACTTTCCCGGGGGGCACAGGCGTGCTGAGGTGCACGCTGGTGAGGGAGCTGGGTGGGCACTGACCGGAGCTGCAGGCGGGTGAGGGACTCCAGCCCCGGCAGGCGGCTGAACCTCCTCACATTTACACATCAGTACAGTGTGTGCGCGCGTGCGCGTGTACAGTAGGCCACCTGCTTGAGAAGGTGGTTTAAAGAGGTGCGAGCCGCTGGCGGAGGGGACCCTCAGCCTGCTGAGTCTGCTCCAAGGGCCACAGAAGCCGGCGAGCGGACACTGTGCTCTGAGCGCTCAGCAGCACTCTGGGGACAGACGGTCCTGTCTCCGCTTCTGAGCTCCGATGCCCACCTTCATTCAAGTCGGTCGGGGGATAACCCTCCACGAAGGCCCAGCTCACCGGGGCAAGCTCCTTCCTGTGGCTCAGCTCTGCCCAGACTGCTGAGGGTGTGGGTGGCAGCAGGCACACCCGTGCACTGGGCCGGGCTGGAGTCCCGCCCACGCTAGGATCCGTGTGCCCGGGTCCCAGGGTGCGGGCACGTGCAGGCTGCCCTCAGAGAGCTGGTGTGCGGCCTCTGGGGTAGACACCGTGAGGAGGAAGCCAGTTCCTGTGGGTAGCTGAGCCTAAGCGTCTCTAAGTATATTCAGGGCTCAAGGAGTCCTGAGCGCCCTGGGCGTGGGTGTGACCTGTGGACCCCTCCGGGTGGGGCGTCTCCCAGGAGGGCCCGCACCGCCTCTCTTCCCAAATTCAGGCCCAGGTCAGGAGCAGGGTCAAGACTCTGTGGAAACGCCATCCAGGCCTGGAGTCCCCCTTGCTGGGAAATGGGGCTCCCTCCTTTCCCTTGTTCTGGCCTTAGGGAAGCTGGGGGGGGGGAGGGCGGCCCCTCCCAGCTCCCAGGCGCTGTGCAGGGCGGGGACCTGTCTCAGAGCAGCTGTCTTCCCCCCCTGAGGCCTGTGAGGCTGTCTGTGCACCCAGCGGTCCAGTGCTGGACACAGGGCAGCTCCGACAGCCACAGGCCAGCGCCGCACAGCGCCGCACATCCCCGGAGCATCCCAGGGACCACGCAGAGACACACAAAGCCCGCGGCCCTTACACAGACCCCACGTGTGGAAACCCAGCACATTCCCACTGTGAGACACGCAGGACGCACCCGTGGAAACCCAGACAGGATTAGCAGGCGCGCCATCCATCCAGGCCCCAGACACAGCCCAGGCAAAGGGACGGGGCCCGGGTCAGCCACGCCCACCACACCAGCCCGGACACCCAGCACGGCCGCAGAGAGTGAGCAGTGGGGCAGCCCTGGCGGGCGCAAGGCGATCTGACTTCAGAGGGGAGGCCAGCGGCTCGCCAGGGCTGGGGCAGACAGGCTTCCTGTCTGGGGGAGCCCTGGCCCTTGGCCCAGGAAAAATCCGAGTCCTCCTCCACCCCAGAAATGCAGTCAAAGCCGCCTGCCGCCCACCCGCCCCACACAATGGCTCTGGCTGGAGTCGTTATCATTTTTGTTAACTTTTTATCGACTGTTTGCTAGATGGCGTGTCAGTAAAGTGTATGATTTGAGATGAAAAATTAGGCAGATTAACCTGAGGGGAGAGCCTGATTGATTACTAAATAGGATCAATTTGAAAGTTTTAGTCCTGGCGTTTCTGCAGAGCCTCTTAATACTTCAAACTTCAATTTTACGGGCGATTGAACTAAGCATGTTTCTGACAAAATTGATATATGTATTAATTTGCTTTAACTGGTGATTAATTACTCTCCACTGAAAGAATTATATGGAGCTGTTTGCCTGCGATTTGCATATTAATCAAATTCTAGTTGATAATTCCACCGGTGGGGGGTGGGGGCGGGGCGTGGGGGCACGGGGTGTGAAGGGGTGTTTGTGCGTGCACGGAGCGCCGGTGTGTGTGCCGGTGTATGTGGGGGCTCTCCTCCCCCCTTCTGTGCTCGCTCCCTGCTTAGCTGCCAGTTTAGTGCATTAAAACCAAAGATGCAGAACGAGTTTGCCCGGCTATTTGGCGGGAGCAGAAATTGCCTGTCCGGTTTTATGATCTGCTCAGCCTGAGCAGCCGGGTCCTTAATGTCCCCTGTCAAAGTGTCCGCGATTTAAAGGGAAAACGGCCCCCGCTTTAGCGCTGCACCAGCCTGACAAGGGACGAGCAGGGAGGCCAGCACCCCCTTACACTACTCCCCCTAAAGGACCTTAATTCCTGCGGCTCTGGCCTGGGGCCTCGGAAACAGAGCCTCGTCCTTGAGCAGGGCCGTCCCTGGGTCCTCCAGCCGCGGGACACCGCCCCCCACCCTGTGGGGGTGCTCACAGGCACAGCAGAGACGCTGTCACGGGGCCCAGACGTGCACCCGCGTGGCGGCTCCCCGTCACACTCCTGCTCACTCAGACCCACTCGTGCCGTCTGCAGGCTCACTCAGCCGCCTGCCGAACCCCGACGCACAGAGCCACACGCAGGCAGGGAACCCATAGACACGCAAGTCACGTCCACACAACCTCGCAGGCACACGCGGTCACACACTCAGACCCACACGCAGACCTTGTGCACGCACGAGGTGTGGAGCCTGGCAGAGGACTGTACCCTGCTGCACACACCCGCCGCACTCTCCTGGGCACGGTGTCCTCCTGCCCCCCAGTGCCAGAGCCTGGCCTGACTCTAAACTAACAGGGGTGGCATCACCAAATCAACTTTTCCTATCTCCAGATTCAAAGGGTAGGAGTGTAATTAAAACCAGATAATTAATGAGACAATATTCCTCCAGCTACATCTTTAATGAACAAACCCCTTCAGGGCAGCCTCCTCTTCGAGGCTCATTAAAGGGAAGAAAGTTGGGCGGCTCGAGGACTTCCTAGCGCGTTAATAACGAACCGGGGTGGGTGCCTGGCTCAGCGCGGGAGCACGTGAGCTCCCGGCCGGCCCCTCCACCACCGCTTCGGCCCAGGTCTGACCCACCTCGCGCCCGGACCCGCCCCCACCAGCTCCCAGGTTGTGTCCCGGCCTCCAGCAGCCCCTCTCCGGAGGGAGGAGGGGTCGGAACCCCCCCCCCGGCCCGCACCCAGCGCCTCAGGGCGTCGGACAGACGAGGCTTGCTCTGCAAAGGGGAGATTGAGGCAAGGCAGAGGCCTTAACTCGGCAGGGTTCTGAGGACCACCCAGGGAACCGGTGGGCTGGGGAGGAGGGGAGAAACAGGGACCGGTTCTCCACATCGCCCTCCCGCACTCCTAGGAGCGCGCAGTAGCAACTACGTGTTTGTGCATTCGCGCGCACGCCACCGTGCGCACACGGAAATGCTGCTCGGTCTAGCCCTCCACGTGCGGTCTCGTTGCCTGGGGTCCGGCCTCCGTGAGCAGCCCAGGGGGCCCGGCCCCGGCCACCCCGCCGCCGGAGGTCGCCCTTGGGTCGCTCGCTCCAAGCGGGAGCCCTTCCGCTGCTCCGCGCGCGGCGACCGCCCGGGGCGACCTTGAGCCGGCGGGGAGACCCGAGCCCGGCGCTCCGGGGAGCAGGCCGGGGAGCCCGGCAGCGTCCGGGCAACCGCGCCAGCTCTGGCGGCGGCGCCCGCGTCCGCCAGCGCGGCTTTTAGGGATGAGTTATGTGGCAATGAGCGAAGTAAATCTGCGTGCGCAAAAGATGCTAATTACTCTTAATAGCCTACCCAGACGCCCCGAGACTGGAAACCCGGAAACGTAAATCTGCTCCCGATAAATATTTTTAATTGTGAAATTTCCTGGAAAGAAGGCTTGGGGTGCGCGGCGGAGGCATCGGTTTGGAGGAGGGAATCCAGCCCCACCCGGAAGCTCCGCCCGGCTCAGCCCGCGCGGGGCCTCCGGGCGCGGCCGAGGGCCCTAGTCGTCCGACCACGCAGGCTAAAGTTAGTGATGTATCGCATTAATTACCAGTGAGTGCTGCAAATGGTTCGAGGCCCAGGGAAAATTAATGGGAATCCAAATTCTAATTATGTAGCTGTTGTTAAAGAGTTTAACTAGATAGTCAGGGAGAAAATTGGATTATGCACAGAAATATGCAGGCAGCGTGCGCCACCAAGCCGGCCCACGGCCCGCCTCCAGGCCGCCCCCGCCCCGGGGTCCGCCTCGTCGACGAAGGCAGACTCATCGCCGGCGTGAACCTAGGGCTCCGGACTGCCGGGGTCCTTGGTCTGCTGAGCCTTTGTGCCCATTTCTCAGACTGCAGGTCATGGCTCGAGGTCCGCTAATCCATCCGGAACTCCCTGATATTCACATAATGACATCTGAGCGCTTTGGGTTTATATTTTTCCGCTGTCAGTTTAAGAAAATAGCCACAGATCGGAAGCCCAATTACACCCGAAGCCTCGTCATTCACTTTATTAAGGACCCTGGATATGTTTCCATTTTCGCAGGAAATGAGGTCTGATCAAGCAGCACTAATACCTCCGGCCTGGGGAGGGGCGGGATCCATCCCCGGAGGTCTGGCGGCGGGCCCGAAGGCGCAGAAGGAAGGCGCGGGCAGGCGGCACACCGCGGCCGCCCCCGAGTGCCCGGGCCTCGGTTCCTCTGTCTGGGTCATCTGTCGGACGACCGCCCGGCGCGGAGCCCTGGACAGCCCAAGGCGGGCTCGGGCCAGCGGGCGGGGCGACCCAGACCGCCGCCTTCGGCCTCTTCCAGGCTGTGTCCGCACCTACCCCACCCCCACCCCTGCACGAGCCGGAGGTCCTGGCCCGCACCCGCCGAAGCGCCGCCGGACGGTCGGGGTGTCCTAGCGGGCCGGGCCAGTCGCTCCGACAGAAGCCTGATGAGAGAGGTGGGGCACCTGGGCCGAAGCCCCGAGTCTGGGGGCGGAGGGGCCGGCCCGGGTCTGACCCTGCCCCGAAGGACCCTCCCCCGCCGTAGGGGGTCAAAGGGGCCCCAAGAAAGAGCCGGCCCCTCCCAGAGACCCACGCCCTCCCCTCGGCCTCCGGTGGCCGAGGGTGGCAGGCAAGCAGGCCTCACCTTCTCCCGGGACCTCAGGACCGAACTCGCGGCCCGAGAGGCCAGGCACGCCCGCGCCCCTCGGCTCCGCGCCGCCCTCGGCACCTTTGCCCGGGCCCTTTCCACGCCTTCGGGGAGCGGCGGCTGCTCCCCGGCCCCCGCGCGCCGCGCTTTCCCTCCGGGCGAGGACGGACGACGCAGCCCTGCAGCCCTCGGCCCCCGCCGCCGCCCCGCTCCAGCGCGCCCTTCCCTGGCGCGGGCTTCGAGTGCCACCTAGCGGCCTTTGTGGCGACGCTCAGCGGCGGCGCCCCGTCGGCCCGGGGCGAGCGCCGGACTCGCGGGAGACGGTCGTGGGTGAGGCGCTGCTCCCGCCCACAGCGGAGCCCTGGGAGACGGGTCGGCCGAGCGGCGACCCTCCGGGGCCTCCCCGGGAGGGAGCAGGGAGGAGGGTCGGGAGCGAGGAGTGGGGCGGGGCCCTTGGGCCTTGCCAGAAGCCACTCCACGCTCGCGTGGTGAGCGTCTCCACGCGAGGGGTGCGTCCCTAGCCATCGCCACGGGTGGCCTCGTCCAGCCCCGGGCCACTCGCCCCACGGGAGGAGCGAAGACCGAGCCGCCCTGCCCAAGGGCCGGTCCTCGCACGGAAAGGTTAGGCAAGAGCGCCCTCTGCTGTGCGTGCTCTGTAACTGCGCGTCCAGGCGGGCTCGGAGGTCCGCTCTGACCAGCCCGTCCTCGGTCCGCTGCCCTCGTGAAGGTCCCTTCCCCCCCGCGGGGCGCAGCGGCCTCTCGGTTTCGTGGCTTTGCACAGGGCAGGAGCTGTAACCCCACCGCTGGGTCTGCGCCAGCCTTGCCTCTCTGTCCTGGCCTCCCAGGGAGAGGTTTCTTCCCATGACAGTGTATCCACACTCCAGAATGGCACGAATACACCCAGTCTTCATTCCATTAACACGAACATGTACACAACTGTGCCTGCATATATACGTATCCTATCATGTGTATTATATGTGTACAGCGTATGTATTCTGTGCGCTTATGTGGGTATGGAAATGTCAACTTTCCTGTTTGGGGACAAAGTACCCAGCACCCACAACTTCAAAGGAGAGAGTGTTGGGTTTTCCCCACAGTTCTGGAGGCCTCAGTCCATGACTGGCTGCACGGCAGGCAGGAGCGTGGGGCAGAGGACGGTCCTCGCCACGCAGCCAGGACCGGAGGGCGGCCGCGGGCACCGCCCCCACCTCCCGGCAGCAGCGAGCCCGCCACAGGCTACCCCTGAGCCGTGTGGGCCCCGAGGTCCAGTCACTCTCCAAAAGCCCGGCCTCGCCCGGGACCGCTCGCATCCCTCTCCTCATACGCAGTGTGCCCGTGCCATCTCGAAGAGGTGGCCGAGTGCTGACCGCTTCAGCTCTGCTCGAAAGTCCAAGTGCAAAGTTTCCCCTGAAAGTTAGGGCAAATTCTTAGCTGTGAGCCCTTGTGAAACAGCTAAATGTTTCCAAGCTGCCACGTCACCTTGGCGCAAAGTAAACGTTTTCGTTCCGAAAGGGGGAAACAGGAGACTAGACAAGGTGCGCACTAGTCCTAAAGCGTGTGCCCTGCGCTCAGGGCAGGTGGGGCGGGCTGTGGGTCCCAGGGCCGCGGAAGCCCTGCCCGTGCTGCGGCTCTGCCCACGGCCTGTGGTTTTCCTCAGCAGACGCCCTGTGTCCCCAGTGTCTCTCACGTCCCACGATCTCCACGGCAGCATCAACTGTGTTTCACAGCTTCCAGCATTACCCTCTCAGCGGCTCTAGACGCGCTGTGACCCTGCGATAGGCCTTTGCCTGACCTCCCAGGGTCTCTTCTGACTCCATAACCTTTGCATTTTGTATGCCTGATAAACCGGCACCACATGGGTGGCTCCAAGGGTTGCTGCTCCTTCAAACAATAGCCTGCTTCCCTTAGACCGTGCTGCACAGGCCTCTCGGTGTGTGGACAGCTACACCGGCAGACGTCTCCAGGCGGCCCTGAAAGAGCAGGGTGCCCTGGGGCTCTCTCAACGGAGTCTTTCAAAGATATTTATTCTTTTAAAAACACCTTTGAGGGCCAGGGATTCAGCTCAGTGGTTCTGGCATCTGCCTGGAAAGTGCAAGGTCCCGAGTTCGATCCCTGGTAACCACTTACCACAAAGCCAGGCGTGGTGGCTCACGTTTGTCTTCTTGGCACTCAGGAGGCAGAGGCAGGAGGATTCCGGAGTTCAAGGCTTGCCTGGGCTATGTAGCAAACTCAGGGCCAGCCTGAACTCCAAAGTGAGACCCTGTCTCAAAACAAAACAAAACATCTTTGAGCTTGTGAAGGCTGAAGGCCTGACCAATCCCTAAGAGGCCTTCAGGGCATCTTCCTTACTGTTCTGATGCAAAGTACTTGGTTCCTTTTTAATGTTAATCTTTTAAGCAACCATGTTCTCCACATTGCAACTAAACTTTTTACATCTGATTTTTGCTCCTGGTTCTCACTATAACTCTGGCTAGGAGACTGTGGTACTCACGCCATGGTCTGAACATTGGGTTGTCTGGAAATATTCTCCACCAGAATAATTTGCCCACTATCTTTAAATTCAGTCTCACACCAATTCTTAGACTTTTTTTTTTTTTTGAGACAGGGTCTCGGTTTGTAGTTCAGGATGTCTCTGAGCTCACTATGTAGCCCAGGCAAACCGCAAACTCAGCAATCCTGTCTCTGCCTCCTGAGTGCTGGGATGACAGGCGTGAGCCACCACGCCCGGCACTGTGGTGTGTATGGCTGGTGGGCGTGAGTCTCCACGCCCAGCATTGTATGTGGTTACTGGGTTTGAACTCAGGACCTTGCGCTTGTGAGACAGGCGCCAGAACCACTGAGCTAAATCTCCGGCCCCAACCACTTTATTTCTAGAAATCTCAGTTTCTTAATCTCCGAGTCAGGGATAGTGATCCCCGCCTCGGAAGGGCCACTGAGGGCTAGGTGAGCTCATGTCCCTCGAGGTACTTTACGAATCGAATTCCAATACCTGTGCCAGGTGCCAAGGAAGAACACCAGCTCCAGGTTCCCACCTCGGCGCTCTGGGGACAGGGAAGGGCGATTCCCAGGGCGACGGCCAGGCAGGACACCCCTCCTTTGGAGAGTTCCCCTCCCATAGCCATGGACATTTCACTGCAGCTTCGGGGCCTCCACACACCCCCAACTTTCCTGCTCAGGCCACCTCCTCGCCGGAGAAATCAACTATTCTCTGTGGGAAAACAAAGGGTAAAAGAGCCAGGCCAACTACCACTTCCAAAAAGAATTGGAATGACCCAGTGTCAGGTTTACCTTTCCTTTATTTTGACTTTTTTGAGACAGGATCTCACTGTGTAGCCCAGGCCAGCCTGGTACTCACAGTGATCCTCCTGCCTCAGCCTCCTGAGTGGTGAGATTACGAGAATGTGCCACCCTGCCCAGCAGTATCAGTTCTGACATAAAGACATGAAGGAAGTGGCTGCACGTTAAGTTCTAGGGAAGCTATTACAAATACATGGCCTGACTTGGCAAGGTCTAGCCCCAGCTACTTGGAAGGCTGAGGTGGGGAGATTGCAAGTTCAAGCCCAGCCTGGGCAACGTAATGAGACCTTGTCTCAAAATAGTATGAAAAAAGGTTGGAGTGTAGCTCAGTCGTGGAGTGCTTGTGCAGCGAGCCCAAGGGCCCTGGTTCCATCCCCAGCACTGCAGCGAGGCTGAACAGCTGACCCCGGTGGGTCTGCACCCGGTCTCAGGGAGCAGGGGCTCCCTTGTCTCCAAGCGTGGGACACCCCGTGCCGGAACACCTGGGGTGCACAGCAGGCGGTGAGCTCTCAGGGGCAGGTCCTCCCAGAGCAGCCCGTCTGGTTTTCTTCCGGGGCAGAGGCCAGGCTGCAGACGCTGGGACAGACCTGGGGTGACGTGACTTGGGTTCACTGCTCTTCCAGACAGCCCCGAGAAGCAGGGACGGAGGAGCAGAAAGGAAGCAATAAAGGGCTCCTCAAGACTCAAGCCCTGGGCAGAGAAGGGGCTGGGAAAGGCCAGGCGGCGCTGTGGCCAGGCCCGGGCCAAGGTGGGCCGCGGGAGCTGAGCGCTGTCCGCCATCGTTCCCTTCCGTGCCCTGATTCCAGGCCAAGACCTGCTCCTCTACGCACAGAGGGGGCGCGTTCCTGCTTGTGCCCTGGCCCAAGGCTGAGAGGACAAGACCGAGAGGAACGAGGTGCTCAGGGCCCCGCAGGGACAGTGTCCCGGGATGCGGCACCTCGGGCGCTGTGCAGCAAGGCTCTGGCACCCTGGCAGATGCAGCGGCACAGACATCCTGGCGCAGAGAGGGAGCTGGCACTGGAGGGCCCGGGATGGTGGTGTGACACTGGGACCCGGAGTTCCAGCCGTACCCATGCCCAGCCCTGTGGTCTGGCCATCATCCCAGTAGCTGCCTGCATGTGAGCATGTGTGTGAGTGTGCGTGTGTGCATGCGCGTTGACCCCAGGCCTCACATCCCGGGCAGACACTGTCCCTGAGGCCACCCCAGGGCCAGGCCCAGCACCCTGATCCAGCCTCCAGAACCCCCTGCAGCTCGAGGAGAGCTGAGGACCCTCCTGCAGCAGGGACAGTGAAGTGCTCGGCCCCTGGGCCTGAGGCGCAGCCCAAGTCAGCGACGCCTCCTCCTGTCCCTCCCTCTCCCCTGCTGTGAGGAAACCCCTCAGTTCACCTTCTGCTTGGCCCTGGTGACACGCGCTTGCACAGGCCAGGCCTCCCGCGAGCCGCCCGCCCTGAGCGGCAGCTGTCAGGGACGGCTGGGGCCGCAGGGACTGGAGGAAGGGCCGCTGCCGGGCACCCGGCGGGGGAGGGGCTGGGCCCACGCGGGCGCCTCACCTGCACCTCCCCAGCCACGACAGCGTGGCTCCTGTGGGCTGACAGGTTTTGGTTTCTCTTCTGTGGACCCAGCCAGACCCCAGAACGAGGGGAAAGGCGCCCTCGGGAGGACAGAGGAGACCTTCGTCTCGGACGGTGAAGGGAGAGCTGGCGCGGCGCAGACCTGAGTCCAGCACTCGGGCGGCTGAGGCGGGAGGACCTCGGCCTGGGGTCAGCCTGGGCTGCCCAGCGAACCCACGTCTGGCACAGTGTACAGGGTGGGACCCTGCCTCAGACAAAGCAAAAGCGAGAGGCCAGCTTGGCCCCTGCAGCGCGAGTCTGGGCCTCCCCTCAGCGGCTTCCCTCGCCCTGCAGAGGCCGCCCTCACCAGAGCCTCTGCTGGTGCCCGCCGCGCCCTGGCATGGCTGGTCCCTGGGAAATGCGCTGACAGCTCTTTCCAGTCCGGCTCCGCTGGGCCTGTCCTTGACCAGAGCTGGACTCCGCAGCCGCTGCTCTCTCTGGCTGGGTGTGCCCGCGACTCCCTCACGGCGCTGGGGCAGGGCGTGGCGGTGGAGGCCCCTCTCGTCACGCGGAGGCGGCCTGGCAGCAGGAGAGCCCGCGGCCCCCTGAGACTGCGCCGGGCCCTGACCCCGCCTGGCCCTCTCTCCCTCCCGAGGCCGGCAGCCTGTTTGTGCCCCATGGCCGCCTGTCAGGGAAGCCCGTACTGCCCCGGCCACTGGCTGAGCCTGGACGGAGAGATGCAGTCCAGGGACCAAGGGACGCCTTCTCCTGCCGCCGTTTCCTCCTGTACCCAAGGAGGTAATTAGAATTCAATCAGAAAGTGGTCAGGGGCCAGGAACGCGGCTCACTGGTTCTGGCACCTCCCAGGCGCAAGGTCCCAGCACAGTTGCAGTACAAAAAAAAAAAGTTGACAGGCTGTGCTGAGCAACTATTTACCCTCCTTTGTAGTTGTTTAATCATGAATTGTCCCTTTTGAAAAGGAGCCTGTGCTGACGTGAACAGAGGGCGGAGTTCAGGAGCAGCCAACCCAGAAATGCGAGGGGTTGCCGGGGCTCCGCCTTCCCGCCAGGCTGGACCTTCCTTCCCAGGAGACGGGGAGGCCGAGGCTCCTGCTTATGGCAGCCCGGGTAGTGACAGCCGTAGCCTTGTGCAGACTCCCAGGCCAGGCTCTGGGCCGCCCGGTGGCCACAGCAAGGGGTGCAGGGCCCTGTGGCCAGGGCTCTTGCTGCCCTTGTCGGGTGCAGAGCTTTCCTGACAGACCAGTGGGCTGGGAGGCCTGCCCTGTAACCCCGTGGGACCAAGGGCAGCTGTACCAGCAGCAGAGTGGGCAGGGGACGTGGCAGCCGCGGCTGTGTCTGACTACTCTTGCTCAGAGCCTGTGCTTGGCCTGAATCATGTGGCTAGCGGCCACATGTGGCTGGCCTCCGTCGGGCCCTCCTGTGGCCTGAAGCCGTGGTCTCCTGGGACTCACTCGGCCCAGCTCAGCCAGCTGCCGTCTTGCGCTCGGGGAGGTTCTTACAGCAGGCTCAGAGCTGGGCTGGAGCCCTCGCTCGACGGCTGGCACTGGCCCTGGGGCTGGATGGTGTGGCTCAGGCCTGGGCCAGCGTGGGCACCTCGTGCAGGCAGTGGGCTTTGGGGCGCGTACTGGCCCCGGCCAGAGTCTGGCGCTGTGGCGGGACTGCACAGGGAGACCTTGTCTACAAAGAACAAAATAAAACAACCCTCCCCCAGAGCAGCACTTCCGGTAGCAATGCCAAGTCCTCTCTGTGTTCTGTCACTCCTGTCAAACACTAGCAAGAACAGGACAATGGCGGTCAGAGGCCTGTGCGAGCCCCGCCTTCCTCACAGGGACTCAGGAGACAGAGGATTACCTCACAGCCCTGCTGTCTCCGGAGTCTCTCAGACAGCTCCAAGCAAGCACGCACAGTCCTCGAGCAAGGTGCTGGCCTGTGGGTGTCTCTCGAGGCCCAGCACGGCCCCCGCAGGCTCTGTGTGGAGCCTCCTGCTAGCCCCGGCACTGCAGCACACCCGGCCCGCCCGGGAGCCTGAGGAGATCCCTGCAGCTCAGTCTGCACCTCCGCTGTCTGCAGAGCGCGCAGCTTACACCAGGTGCCCAGCACACTGTCTGTTGGGCATGGAGCCGCCTGCTTCCTCACGGCTCCTCGGCTCTGGCCAGTGGGAGTCAGGGAGTGGCTGGGAAGGCTGAAGAGTGAAGCCCACAGTGTAAGCAGAGGCCGGGAGGCCCTTGGTCTGTGGTCATGGGGCCACCACGCTCGGAGAGCGAGCTGCCTCCTCCAGCAGCCTCCCAGGTGCCAGGCCGGACACAGGTTTATGGTAATTCAGTAACTTTTTTATTTTCTTTTGAGTCAGGATCTCTCTGTGTAGTTCAGGCTGGCCTTGAACTCACAGAGATCCTCCTGACTCTGTTTCAGCCTCGTGAATGCTGGGATCATAGGTATTCGCCACCATGTCTGGCTTTCACTAAATCCTCTTTTTTTTTTTTCCACTTTGTAGTTCAGGCTGGCCCGGAGCTCACTATGGAGCCCAGGCAAGCCTGGAGCTCAGCAATCCTGCCTCTGCCTCCCGAGGGCTGGGATGACAGGCGTGAGTCACCAGGCCCTGCACTGTGGTATGTGGTATTGATGGCTAGTGGGCATGAGTCTCCACACCCAGCATTGTATGTAGTTACCGGGATCGAACTCAGGACCTTGCGCTTGCGAGGCAGGCGCCGGAACCATTGAGCTAAATCTCCGGCCCTAATCTCCCTCTCTTTGTTCACATGTGTGCACAAACATGTGCATGCGTGGAGGTGTGATCACCTCAGCTTTTTGTGCTTGTGCTCTCGGGAAGTTGCTGAGGGGACAGCGCTCCTTCCTCGCTGCTCGGGCTCGGTCCTCCTGAGGCCGGCGCGCGCCTGGCACGCCTTCGGGACGGTGAGCACAGGAAGGGCGCGTCCCCCGTGCGATGTTCTTAGTCTGTAGGCAGGATTCCAGTCCTGGATTTAGTGCTGCGTCGGGGCGTTCCGTGTCTTCCTCTTCCTGAACCCAGATGACCTCTTCCCTTGCGGCCTCTCTCGAGGCGAACGTCTCTGGAGAGCCGGGCTGCTGAGGCCTCTTCGCGTGAGCCCCGAGCCGAGCGCTTGTCTGTCGGGCCGCTCCGCGCAGCACGGCCACCAGGACATGAACTTTGACCTCTTGTCCGACAGGGCTCCTGCAGGTCTGTCAGGTATAAAGGCTACTTTTTATTCGTTTGAAAACTGATATCCATGGGGAAGTACTTTGAGACTGTTCTTTTTCTCCAGTGAATTCTTGCCAATCTTTCTCCTGAAATGGAAAGAAACAAAGGAGGAAGCGGGCGCTGCCTGAAGGGCTGCCAGTCTCAGGCCTCGACTCCTGCTAGGGCACAGTGCCCGGGGGAAGCGCTGCTGAAACAGTGCGGGCCGGGGCCTCCCTATCTCCCTCGAGCTCCGTTATAAACTGTAGGAAAAGTAGAAAACAGAGGCGCTCAGCTCCGCTCCTGCCCGGGCCGAGGTCTGCGCTGCGACACCCCCTGGCACGGCCCTGGGCACAGAACAGGGGAGGGCGAGGAGCGACTTAGGGCCAGGCTCAGGCTCTGGAGAGCGACTCCCTCTAGTTCTGAGTGCCGCTGTCCTGGGTCTGCCGCGCCCAGGGACAGTCGCTCCAGAATCAGCCCTTACCATGACGGCTGCAGAACACAGCTAATTCCTCTCAGCATTTAGAACTACCTGGTATTATTTTCTCATTTACCAGATTAAGTCTCTTTCTCGTCTGTGTGTGTGTGTGTGTGTGTGTGTGTGTGTGTGTGTGTGTGTGTGAGAGAGAGAGAGAGAGAGAGAGAGAGAGAAAGAGAGAGACTGGGGATTAAATCAGGTGTTCTCTCCCACTTACCTCTCCAGACCTTTGGATTTTTAATTTTTGAGACAGTGTCACTGAATTGAAATCCTCCTGCCTCAGCCTCCTGGGTAGCTGGGATTATAGGCCAGTGCGACCATACCCAGGCTGATTATTAGCATTTTCCTGTGATTTCCTCATGAACTTTCTAGAAGCTGGTATGCAAAGCAAAAGCCTCATAAAGAAGTCAGGGCTAGGCCTGAGGGTGCAGCTTGGTTTAGAGTGCTTGCCCAGAGTCAGAGGCCCTGAGTTTGATCCCCAAAACCATTAAAAAGAAGAATTCATGCTGGGCGTGGTGGCTCACACCTGTCATCCCAGCACTCGGGAGGCAGAGGCAAGAGGATTGCTGAGTTCGAGGCTTGCCTGGCTACATAGTGAGCTCAGGGCAAGCCTGAACTACAAAGTGAGACCCCGTTTCAAAAAAAAAAAAAAGAATTCATGGTTTTCCCAAAACTACATATACACACATGCTTGTGCACGTGTGCATGCACACAGAGCTTTAAGTCTCTCTCTCTCTCTCTCTCTCTCACGCTGATGTTGGCTGGGCTTCTCCATGCAGAGAAACACTTGGGTGTTGCCGGGCAGGATCTGGGGAGCAGATGGAGACGCCGGTGCACTCACCATGGGTCCGTCACGTGCTGATGTCTCATGTCAGTGAGAACTGCAGAAGGCATCGCTGGGTGCGAGGCCCAGGAAGTTTACTGGGTGGAGGGTGCGGGCACTCAGCACCAGATGCATGACACTGGGGTCTGCTGTGGTCCTGGGGTCTGCTGTGGTCCTGGGGTGTCTTCAAGGTGGGCCGCCAAGGAGGTGTGTCTGCTGCCCAACAAGGCTGCTGCTTTGCGCTGGAGGGTGGTGAACACCCAATTTAAAGATGGAAAGCAGGAGCAATTTACTGGGCTCTTTAGCAACTTGTGGGTGAGTTTCCTGGAGGGGAATAAGGCACCGTGACCTTGGGTAACCTTGCCCTAAAGCTGTAGTTCTTCTTAAAAGTACATTTTTTGTAATAGCGTGGGCCTTTTCTATTTTTCTTTTTCATTCAGGGTTTTCCTAAATTCCTCTATCTGGTTGAATTTGTGACAGTACAATTCTTTTTTTTTGAGACAGGGTCTTACTTTGCTTTGTAGTTCAGGCTGGCCCTGAGCTCACTATGTAGCCCAGGCGAGCCTGGAACTCAGCAATCCTCCTGTCTCTGCTCCCGAGTGCTGGGATGACAGGCGTGAGTCACCAGGCCCCGCACTGCGGTACGTGGTACTGATGGCTGGTGGGCATGAATCTCCACGCCCAGCATTGTATGTGGTTACCGGGATCAAACTCAGGGCCTTGCGCTTGCGAGGCAGGCGCCAGAACCACTGAGCTAAATGTCCGGCCCTGACAGTACAATTCTTAAATTACTATTTTCTTTGTCTCTTTCTACCTCTTTTTTTTCTCCTTGTATCCCACCACCTCACAACACTGAGAAGAGGAACTTTAGGCCAAACATAGCCTGTGCACCCTGGACAAGTTTCTTACCTTCCCAGGCCTCACTTTGGCCTCTGAGGTGGACACATCGGCCAGCTTGGGCTGCAGAGGAAAGAGACCAGAGGCCGGATGGGATGGACGCGAGAAGCCTGGAGGCGGAGCCTGGGGCCGGGCCCTGGCCTCGGTGGAGGGGCAGAAGGCAGGAGGCTGATGACGCACTCCCTCTCCCCACAGCTTCCCAAACTGAAGCCCCAGACGCTGCAGCCTGCCAGGACAGGAAAGTCACATCCCAGCTGGCTCGGGCAAGGCTGGCACACTTGGCAAGTCCTGCTCAGCCTCCGGAAGAGGGACAGGTCCTGCGGCGTGGGGCATGGGAGAGGCCAGGGCTGGGCCCCAGGGAAGGCAGACGATGGGCTGAGCATGGCCACGTGGGCAGGGCCTGGGAGCCACAGGCTGACCGCCAGCGGGAGGGCACTGGGCAGGCCCAGGGCTGGCTCTGGTGGGAGCCGGCACTGCTCTTCCTCCTGGGCCCTGGCCTCTGCTCTGAGAGCCTGGTGCTGACCACCCCGGCCTTTTGTTTTCTCCAGGAGCTGACTCCTCATCCTTGGGGTGTGTGGCCGCAGGCTGCCCAGCTGGGGGAGGAAACCCCATCTCCCCGCCTCCACCCCTCCACCTGGTGCCCCTGGAGGCCCCACTCTGAGACAGTCGGGTGTCCCCAGGGTCACGCAGCACCCTGACAGGGAGGCCCTGCTGTCCCCAGCCTGAGCCCAGAGCTCGCCTCCCTCCTCACGCCATTTCCTGCCTCACCTCAAACACCCTGTCTGGCCCGCCTCGGCCCCACTCAGGTCTGCCCAGCGGGCACGCTGCCAGCAGCCCTGCTAACACCAGGTTTCGGCAAGTCTAGCTCAACCCTGACAGACTTTCTGACAGACTTTCTGACACGCTTCCTCACAGCTATTTAAACCGCACTTTACTGTGTAACGGGATACCTTCCCCGGAGGCGGGGGCTCCCTCAGGCAGGATTAAAGCCCTGACAGGTCCTAAAAGCAGAGGCTGAGGCTTAGGCCACAAAGGCGAGCCCGAGACTGGGCTGGGGGCAGTGAACAGCGTGGGGTATGGGGACACCGGGCTGGGGCCTTCTGCACCCGGGGGTCCCACGGCCCCTGCACTGTGCAGGACAGGAGACTCCAGCTCGGAGGCCAGAGGAGGACAAGCCGCCCCACAGGACACACACACGGGGCGGGAGTCAGAGGCCGCAGGGCGGAGTGACTCGGAGGGAGGGCTGGGGACGGGGCACCGCGGGACTCCCCCCTCCCGGAAGGGTGCTCTCCTGGAGACAAAGGAGACACTGAAATCCCTGAGGACGATGTGCACAGGGAGTCTGCGGGAAACTGCAGGGGCGGCACAGGGACCCCGGGTTTGGGGCCAGCAGCACCCTGGAGCGAGAGCCACAACTGACCCACCAGCCCGAGGAGACACTGTGAGGCCCGGGCAGCCGCCCTGGCGTGAGCCACTCCTGGACCCCCTCCAGGCTCTGGTCTCTGGCTTCCTGACCCCATGTCCCACTCTGTCACCCACTTAAGTGTCAGGGGCTTCTGATGCTCGCAGACAGAGCACGCGGATGTGTCAGGAAGTGGCTGCCTCTGCCAGGCCTTGGCAGTCTCCTCTCCCCGCCCTGCCTGTCTGCCTCTGGCCACCACTGTCAGGGCTGCTTCACCTTCGAAACTCCAGCCCAGAGAGAGTACTCCGGAAACATAGCGCCAGCGTAACCCGAGCCCCACAGAACAGCACCCCAAGAACCTGGGTCCTGATGGCTCCCTGCTGGGCATCCTGTCCTTGGCAAGTCGTCCTGGAGCTTCCAGAGGGAGCAGCCGGCCTTGGGCACTGGCATTTCGAAAGCACCAGGAGCAACCTGAACCCGCAGGTTTGCCAAGCTGTGCCCCTCCTGCGGAGGCAAGCCCGTAGGCAGGAGAGGGACCGGCTGGCGGCCATGGAGGGGGGCTCTGTGGTCCTGCCCTCACCTAGCACGCCTGTGGTCCTGGGCTGATCCCAGCACCGTGGTAAGAAAAAGACCCGGGAAGTAGCTCCCTGCAGAGGCACAGCACAGGCACCGGAACGACACCCCAGGGCATTGCAAGCTCAGGAAGGCACGTAAGGCACCCGGGCACGCAGCCGCCTGTGAGGGAAAATCCAGAAGACCAACAGCCTCTGCGAGAGGAGGAGGATTAATGGACTGATGAGAACAAGAATTTAAAATAATCACGATAAAAGAATCCTCTAAGAGAAAAATGGAGATGACCGTATATTTGGAACATGAATGAGCATGTGTAAAGAATTTATCAAGTATAAAAGCTAGAACAGCTGAAATATGAAGTTCAATATATACGGGGAGTAGCAAATAGGTTGAGTCTAAGAATAAAGCCATCAGGTGGAAGATAAGATTGGTGAACTCTCCCAGGACGTGTGAAGGAGGAAGAGAGATGAAAAGTATAAGGGCCAAGTTAATAAACATGGAAGGTAGATGTGTCTTATAATGGGAGTTCCGGAAGAGGGGAGGAGAAAGATTTGGAAGTAAATGGTTGGAAAATAATAAATCAACGAATTCCCAGGCTCTGAGGGTGTAGCTGATGGCAAAGGTACTCAGTTCGCATGTGTGAAGCCCTGAGTCCAATCCCAAGATTTTTTTCTTTTAATGTACAAACAAAACCAAAAAACAAAATCCTAGAATTCCCAGAATTAGAGCCAGGATACCAAGAAGATGGATAAGGAAACAAAACAAAATAAAAAAGCCACTTTCAAGCAGCAGAGTAAAATCCACTGAAATGAGACACAAATCATTTTAGAAGCTTTCAGAGAATGAAGACAAATAAATAAGAAAACAAACAGGAAAACAAAGCCCGCACAGCTCACTAGGAGCAGGCATCATACTGACCTTAGTTACTCAGTAACAATTCAAGCAAAAGAACTTAAGAACTAGAATTTTTAAATTCAGCCAAAATTTAATTGTAGTACAAAATTAAAATAAAGATATCCTCAAGCTGCTGGGGCCTCAAAAGATCCACTACCTGATGACTCTCTTTGAGAAACACATTTGGAGGATGTGAAAAGGATTAAATCCAATGGTATGAGAATAAAGGGGCTAAAATATTCTGTGGTAGTCGTCTAAGAATGGAGGGAAACAGAACCCCCAAACTACATCCCCAAACTAGGTGCTAAGACCCCACACCAGCAGCCCCAGCCTTTCCAGCCCCGGGGCGGGTTTTGTGGAAGACAGTGTTTCCAAAAGCAGGAAGCAGGGATGGTTTTGGGGTGATTCGAGCACACTGTGTTTATTGTGCACTTTATTTCTCTTACTGTTCCACTGTAATTTATAATGGAAAAATTATACAACTCACCATCATGTAAAGTCACCGGGAACCCTGAGCTTGATCTCCTGTAAGAAGATAGTCCGCCCAGGGGTGGCGGGAGACAGTGGTAGCTGACGTGTGTCACTTAGGTCTAGTCTACTCTGTCATCTCTTTTTTTTTTTTTTTTGAGACAGGGTCTCGCTTTGTAGTTCAGGCTGGCCCTGAGCTCACTATGGTGCCCAGACAAGCCTCAAACTCAGCGATCCTCCTGCCTCTGCCTCCTGAGTGCTGGGATGACAGGCGTGAGCCACCATGCCCAGCACTGTGGTATGTGGTACTGATTGCTGGTGGGCATGAGTCACCATGTCCAGTACTGTTGTAGGTGGTTACTGGGGATCGAACCAGGGACCTTGCACTTGGTAGGCAGGTGCTGGAACCACTGAGCTAAATCTCCAGCCCTGTCGTCTCACTTTTGTTGCTCTCAAATCCCTGCTTCACAAAGATAGGGTCTTAGATATGGACACAGGCTTCCCTGTGCTTTTGTGGCATTATCAGGATATTCTGCTGTGGTGGATTAACTAATGATCAACTTGGAACGTCCAGCTGAACTGGGCAGTGTGGTTCTGGGTAGGGAGACCCACCTGAGGCTGCCAATGGCACAAACGGAGAACAGGGAGGGAAGCTATGTGCTGCTGATTTTCTTGGAGAAGCTTGTCGAGGCTGATTTTCCTGCCGTGAGCTCGCTGTTCTCCCTGGGAGAGAGGCTGGGCTGGCTGCTCCTCCCTGCAGCGAAGCTCTGATCTTTGCCGCAGCGTCTCTTGCTGGCCAGTACAGGTCCCCCAGCCTGGGGCCACAGACCCTGCTCCCCGAGGGCCAGATGGACACGCGTGCGGGCTTTCTAGCTTCCACCGCTGGCCTTGGGCCTCCCCAAGGCGGATTCTCAACACAGACTTGCACAAGACCTTGCCTCAGGCTCTGGGCCTTCAGAGGGATTCGGGTAGGACACTCGGTGGGGCCAGGGATGGAGCTAGGGACCTTGTGCTTGCTAGGCAGGTGCCTGAACCACTGAGCTAAATATCCAGCCTTGTAACACAGATTTTTATTTTATTTTATTTTATTTTTTGCTTTTGAGACAGGGTCTCGCTTTGTAGTTCAGGCTGGCCCTGAGCTCACTATGGTGCCCAGGCAAGCTGCTGCGAACTCAGCAATCCTCCTGTCTCTGCCTCCTGAGTGCTGGGATGACAGGCGCGAGCCACCACGTCTGGCATTGTGGTATGCGGCGTTGATGGTTGGTGGGCGTGTCTCCATGCCCAGCATTATATGTGGTTACCGGGAATCGTAACTCAGGACCTTGCACTTGCGAGGCAGGCCCTGTAACACAGATTTTTAACAGACTCTTCCCAGAACCGGTGGGTTAGTTATACTAAATAAACTCATAGAATCTTTAGGTATTATGAGTAATTAGCTTATGTTGATAAATTTGTAGAGAAATTTATATTCTCAAGTGGGGAATAGTTATAGAATGAAACAGTCCCCAGACTGTAGAGCAATTAAATTGGAAAACAATAACAATATAACTTTTTAAATTCCTGAGTATAAACTAAAAATACTTCCAAATGATTCTAGAGTTAAGTAGGAAATAAGAGAAATTTGAGATACTTGAAGATAGGCAATGAAAGCACGACAAATCAAAATTCATGGGATAAAATTAACACAGCATTTAGAGGAAAATTCATAGCTTCAAGAACATGAGCAATAATAAGTAGAGGCAAATAAGCCAATGCACTTTACGCAAGAAGTTATAAAAGCAGCAGAAGCATACAGAAACAAAGAAAACAGGCCTGGGGTATGGCCTGGAGCAAGGGTACTTGTTTAGCACCCACAGGCCCTGGCTCAGGCTGGACGCAGGGCACACACTTCTGAGCTCAGGTTCCTGGGAGGCTGGGGCAGGGGGACCCCAAGTCCAAGTCCAGTCTAGGGAATTCAGTGAGATCTTGTCTCAAAAGAGAGGATGTAGCTCAGTGTGAAGCCACCACATCTAACCCCTAATACCTCAGGGGAAGAAAAAGAAGGGCGAGGAGGGGGAAGGAGAGAAAAAGGAGGAAGAGAAGAAAAAATGCAGATAAGAAAAAAAAATTAAAACTAATTGAAACCAATGTGTCTGGTTCTTTGGATAAACTGGCAAAAAATGGGAATGTCTAAAAGAGTAATCAAGGAGAGATAAGGTGCAAATAACCTAAATGAAGAACAAAATGGGGAAATAAATGTTACAAAAAATTATAAAAAATAGAAGGGCCAGGCGTGGTGGCTCATGCCTGTCATCCCAGCACTCGGGAGGCAGAGGCAGGAGGATTGCTGAGTTCCAGGCTTGCCTAGGCCACATAGTGAGCTCAGGGCCAGCCTGAACTACAAAGTGAGACCCTGTCTGAACAACACTGAAAGAAAGAAAAGAAAAAAAGACAGAGAAAGAAAGAAAGAAAGAAAGAAAGAAAGAAAGAAAGAAAGAAAGAAAGAAAGAAAGAAAGAAAGAAAGAAAGAAAGAAAGAAAGAAAGAAAGAAAGAAAGAAAGAAAGAAAGAAAGAAAGAAAGAGAAAGGAAGGAAGGAAGGAAAAGAAAGAAGGAAAGAGAGTCTAAACTCTTAAAAAATACTTGTAACTGAAAACAAAATTTCATCCTGAGAATGCGAGGATAGTGAAGAACACCAGTGACCAAACGTAGTCTGTGAGCCCTGACGGTATAAAAATAAGTTAAAAACAAGCAAACAAACCAAACTCATCAGCAATAACAGCAAAGCTACAAGCCAGGCAAGGTGATGCCCACCTGTAAACTCAGCTTCTTGCGAGGCCGAGGGAGGAAGACAGCAAGTTCAACACAACCTGAGCGACTCAGGAAAACCCTGTCTCAGAAGTTTAAGAAAGTGCAGAGGGCGCGGCCCTGAGGCAGAGAGGCCCTGGGTTGTGCCCAGCACTGTGCTGGGGAGAGGAGGAGAAGCAGCTGTACCACACACAGCCTGGGGCGCTGCAGAAGCAGAAAACGCACCAAACGTGAGGCAATCCGAATTTCTCAGGTGTGACAGTGGCACGTAGCTATGTGAGACAGAGTCCTTATCATAAATGAGCAAGCGAATGTACTTAGGGGTGCAGCGCCTTGAGTCTCACCTTACTTTATGAGTCTGTACATGTGTGGGGAGAGAAGCCGTGGGATGTGGGTGGGCGGTCCACAGGTGTTGCATTATTCTCTCATGAGTCTGATGTGTGTTTGAAGTTTTGGAAATAAGGTTCTCAGGGGAAAAAACTAAGATCAAATTTAGCAAGGTTGTCAAACCAAAGATCAGTTTACGAAATTGACAGTGGTTTTCAACCCAGCGTTCATCACCCATAAAATAAGATACTCCGTGAAAACAACAGAAAATGTAAAGCATCAAGGAGTTGATTTAGAAGAAAATGCAAACTTCCTTCTGGAAAAGAAAGACTGATCTTTTAATGACTTAGAGGGAAATGTGAGGAAATAGACATTGTAAAGTTGACAAATCTCCCAAGTAAATTTGAGTTGAGTCACAGAAATCCCAAATTCCAGAAGGCTATTTCCTGGGAACTCAGCAAACTTCTTCTAAACAGTAAACTGAAAAAAAGAGTTGGTGAATAGCTAAGTCAACTTTGAAGAGGAAGAACAAGAAGAGCATTGGGTGTCAGAGACACAGAAGACGACAGAGAGTAATGGAAAACTGTCTTCCTGTGCGGTGCAGGAAAATAACAAAGAAGAAGTCAGGCAACTCACAAACCAGGGGAAAGTGAGATATGATCGGCTTATGTGAGTCCAAAGTCCAGGAACAGAAGGAAGAGAAAGAGGAGGGGAGGGAAGGAAGGGAAGTGCGACCCTCACCGAGAGCCGCGGCTCCCGAGCTGGCTGAGCAGCAGCCAGAGGCCCCTGCGCCGGGAGCGCCATCGAGGCATCCGGCGCTCCCGCGTGGCCTCAGTGCTTTCCTCAGCGTGTGTCCCTGAGGAACCCTGTCTGGGCGTCAGCCCAGCCAGAAGTCGCCCCAACGTGCCGTGAGAGTCACCAGTAAGTGCAGTGTATCCAGTGCACATCACACAGTTAACAAAAACACAAAAGTGGCCGCAGCATATGGGGACCCTAAACGCCATGTTGGCCCAGGGCATGGCTGTTCAATCTAAAACAAGAACAGGCTTTGGCGAGGAGTCGGTGCTGCTGCTTCAGAGCCTTGGGCAGCCTGTCAGACAGTGGTGCGGTGCCACCTGGCCAGCGAGCCACCTGTAGGGCGAGGCCTCAGGGACGGGAACAGGGACAGCACGGGAACAGGGCTCTCCTCGGCAGGCGCGAGGCCACGCAAGGCGGGTGTGCGGCAGTGCTGATGCTCAGGAAGCCTGAGTGTGCCCGGGTCACATGGTGAGGGCACTGGGCAAGCCTCCCAGGGCGAGCGCTGTTCTCCTACTCACAGGAGGTGCGTGCACAGGCAGAGTCCCGGGCGCAGAGTGGAACGGACCCGCGGGGAAGGGGTGCCGGGATGGGCACAGAGACTGGGCACAGCGACTGCAGGGCGGGGACAAGTTCCAGCAGCAGCCAGCGCTCAGGCTGCATCGTGCCGTGAGCGCGCCTCACACCACCAGTGTGCAGCTAGAGAGGCTTAAATAGGATGACGGATACGTGATGTGTGGCCCACACACATAAACACGCGTCACGTGTGCAACGGCTGCTTGCTCCTCGCTGAGCCGTGGTGTCTGGCACCACAACACTAAAGAAGACAGGTTTATTCAGTTCAGAGTTCATAGAGTTTCAGTCCATAGTCAGCAGGGCTGGCACGGCAGAAGGGCCTGGCAGAGGAAAGCAGCTCCCGATAGGGTGGCAGGGGCTCCCCTCCCAAATCGCACCAGTTATGAACTCCTCAGTGGGCCAGTACGTATGTTACCCCGTGATCCAATCGGTGACCCCAAAGCCCGGCCTGTGGGCTCAGAGTGCTTTGGAGACATCTGGATACAAACCCTAACACACACGGTATATGTCAGCCTTAAAAAAGAAGAGTCTGTCATTCCTGACCACTGGATGATGTGAGGGACTGTGCCAGGTGAAATAAGCCAGGCACAGAAAGGCAAATGTTTTGTGATTTTACTTGTATGTGAAATCTAAAAGATGCAGACTCACAAAAGCAGAGAATAGGACAGTAGTTGCTGGGAGATACGGGTGAGGGCAATAGGGAGGGACAGGCCTAGGGGCGAAGCTTCCACCTTCAAGGTGAGTACACGTTGAAGTCCTAATGTACAGTAATTCTCATGTAGTTGGCAATGATGCCCGGGCGTGGTGGCCTACACCTGTCGTCCCAGCACTCGCAGGCTGAGGCAAGAGGGTCGCCAAGACCTCAAGGCCAGCGCAGGCTACATAGTGAGCTCAGGGCCAGGCGGAGTGACAGAGAAACAGCCTGTCTCAAACAAAAACAGCAATGCTATACTGTTCACGTTAAATGTGCCAAAAGGATAGATGCCAAGAGCCCTCAGCCCCATGTACACACACACACATGCACACCAAGTCGTCATCACGGGCACTTTCGGGGAAGCTGCCCCTTCCAGAGCTTGCCAGTCAACTGGCTGCCATCAGCTAGCTGTCCTGGGTGCCAACGGGACCGGTGCCAAGTGCAGAGGGCACAGGTGGCTGAGCCTGGCTGTGCCCCTGCAGATGGGCAGACAGTACCCAGGAAGAGCGCGGAGCCCAGGAACCCTCCTTCCCCCCCTGCCATTCTCAGACCCCGACACTCAGGGAGCAAGTGACAGCAAGTGACAGGGGCTGTCCGATTCCTGCCAACCCCACCCAGGCCGGGCTGTCTCTGTGGAGCCGCTGCGCTTGTGTGCACGTGGCTGTCCTGCAGTTCCAGGACCGAGCCCAGGGCTCTCGGCCTCTGAACTGCGCCCTCAGCCCTCTGGCTTGGGGGTCTTTGCGAGGTGTTGCTAAGTGGCCGGTGTTGGCCTCGAACCTCCTCCAGCCGAGCCGCGCTGGGACTCTGGGTGTGCGCGTCTGTCTACATTCCAGGTGGCGCCCGTCTTTCGGCCGCTCCCTGGGTGAAGTCATGGCGCTGAGGATCTTCCAGGGCCCCTCGCGGGAGGCCTAGAGCCCGCGTCCAGGCCACGCGTCCAGGCCCGGGCGAGACATGGAGACGAGGGTGGGAGAGGCCGGAGGCGGACGGGGCGTGGCGCCCGGAGCCCACGCGGAGCGCCTCCTCCGGTTCCCGGGCGAATAACCAGCCGAGCCCCGGGGAGCGGGCGGGCACGCGCGCCCCCGTGTGGCCGCTCCGGGCAGGCGGCCCTGAGCCCGCACCCGACCCCGCGGGCGCTAAGCGCTCAGTCCCGCAGAAGCCCTGTCGCCGACTCCACCCTCTGACACCGCTTGTTTCTTTTTGTTTGACAGGATCCCGCTGTGTAGCCCCGGTGGGCCTCACACCTGGGCGAGCCTCCTGCCTCACGCCCTGAGTTGCTGGCATTACAGGGTGAACCCCGCACCGGTTTCGCTTTGCGGGCTCTCGCCTCCCACTGGGCCCTGATCCGTTTACCGACGGCCTGCCTGCCCCGGCGGACCGCACCTTTCCCGGGCAGCGGGCTCCGCTCTGCAGCTCCTCGGAGGGGAGGGGCTGAAGGGACGCGTGTCTAACCCATAACTGGCGCGCGAAGGCGTCCCCTGCACGCACAGCTGGGACCGGGTGCCCCTCAGACCGAGCGGCCGGAGGTCACTCGGGGGTCAAGACGGCACGCACGGGGAGAGCTCCTAAAGGCCGTGACCCCGAAATCAGCGCCTCGCCCGGGAAGCCCCAAATGACCGGATCATCCCTCGTGTTCCCAGCACCCCACCCCACCCCCGCCAATAACAGGGAGAAGAAACGGCGAAGAACCTTCGTGGGTGTCTGGCGCTGGGACCGAGGCGGGCGCGAGGCTGCTGGTGGATGTCCCCGGGGGGCCTGGACCAGGGAGAGGGTGGCCTCGCGCCAGGTTTCTTCTGGCTCGGGTCTGCACAC
Organism: Thryonomys swinderianus; assembly: GCA_004025085.1. NCBI lineage: Eukaryota > Metazoa > Chordata > Mammalia > Rodentia > Thryonomyidae > Thryonomys > Thryonomys swinderianus. Next base: position 47,665 of record PVIC010001412.1, on the reverse strand, counting down.
AGCACTGAATGCGGGGCCCGGGGATCCCGCGAGCGAGAGCCGCCTCCCACCGTCCACTCGCCCAGACCGGGGTCGGACACGGTCTCCGCCTGCAAGCAGCAGAGCTGGGGTGATCCTCAAGACCCTGGCTCCAAGGGCGTCCTCTTAAATACCTTTTGATAAAACACAGAATTCACAATTCACAGTGCGAAGCAGCGACAAGCGAGCCTCCCTCCACGAGGGGGCAGCACGCCGCTTCCGGGTCCGCGCTCTGCACGTGTGCAGACTCCCTGAGCGCACCGCCGGGAGCCGGGACCCTGCGCAGGCGCAGACACGCTGCACCGGAACCGCCCGCCGCACGGAACTTCCTCATAGCACGCCTTATCTGACGGAGGCGCGCAGGCCGCGGAGCCGGCGTCCGCAGTACACGTCTCAGGCGGGCGCCTGCGCACACTGCTTCGCACGAGCGTGCGCTGAGCTCGGTGCCGTCGGCGCGCCGTCCCGGTCTCCTGCCCGCAGGCTCTGGGGACACGGGGCGAGGCGGGCGCCCTCCTTCCCAAGCCACCGGCCGGCTTCCCGCCTCCGCTCCGAGGGCCGCTGTGGAGACTGCCGGGGTCTTCGGCTCAGGACTCAGCACCTCCGACTCCTCGCCGCTTCCCTCTCCCTTCTTCCTCCCTTCTCCTCGCCCTCGCTCCTGCCTTTCTCCGAGGAGCCTCCGCGGGGCCCGGCCGTGCGCTGAGCTGCATCCTCAGCCCCCTCTGCTTCCCCCTGTTCGGAATCCGCGCCTGACACCGCACCTCACAGGAGCAAAGCCTGCGGTCCGCGGTCGGCTGGCTCCGAGGCAGGACACCACGGCAGAGGACGAGTAGCCCCTGGCATGGTGGCAGGAAGCAGAGCGAGGGGAGGAAGGGCAAGGAAGAGATCAACCAGCCCGACCCCCTCCTAAGGGCGAGTGGGCTCCGACCGCGGCGCTGGGTGCTCCACGAAGGGTGCCGCGCCGGTGCCCAAACATGTCCCCCTCTGAGTGCATGGGGCCCTGGGGACACCTGAGAGAAACCCGACGGTGCCGAAGGCAGCGGTGAACAGCCCCCTGAGATCCTGCGGCCTCCTTAGAGCACAGGCCCGCCTCGGGGCGTCTGTGCCCCTTGGTCCGGAGAGTGAAGTCCAAAGCAGAGAAAGGGAGTCTGAGGAATGAGAATTTGCAGAGCAAAGCGAAAGCGAAGGGAGAATTCGAGATGAGAACAGGGTCCACAGCAGTGAAAGGAGACCACACCTGGGGGAGCCCCAGAGGCCCCTCAGCCTCCAGGGGCGCAGCCCGCTGACAGCTCCCGGGGGGCCACACAGCAGGCCACCCTCTGCTTCGAAAGGAAGGTAGTGACGCTCACACCAGCCACTTGGGAGACTGAGGCAGGAAGGTCACAAGTTTGTGGCCAGCCTGAGTAACAGCATAGGCAGAAGACAATGTTTTGAAAATTTTTTCCTTTGAGATTTGCTTTTAAGCTACACTTATTTTCTTTCCCTCTGTGGAGTAGACCTGTCTTGCCACATTGACAGTCTCGAAAGCCGGGTGTGTGAGCGTTTGGGTCATCCTGCGTGATGAGTCAGTGTCCCACCATGTGAAGACGGCCTGGGCCTTCATACTAGCCTATGTCCTCAGCAGCCCTTTTTATTTTAAGACAGGGTTTTACTAAGTCACCAGTGGGTTCAAACTTGCCATTCTCCTGCCTCAGGCTCCCAGGATGCTGGCCTTACAGGGGAATACCACTCTACCTGGCTGACTTCTCCCTTTTTGTTTTTTTTTTTTCTTTTGAGACAGGGTCTCGCTTTGTAGTTCAGGCTGGCCCTGAGCTCACTATGGTGCCCAGGCAAGCCGCCGCGAACTCAGCAATCCTCCTGTCCCTGCCTCCCAGTGCTGGGATGACAGGCGTGAGCCACCACGTCCAGCATTGTGGTATGCGGTGTTGATTGTTGGTGGGCGTGTCTCCACGCCCAGCATTTTATGTGGTAACCAGGGATCGAACTCAGGACCTTGCGCTTGCGAGGCAGGTGCCGGAACCACTGAGCTAACTCTCCAGCCCCTGACTTCTCCCTTTAAGGGATCTCCCCAGAGAAATCCTTAAGGAGTTCATACCATTTTAACCCGTGTTTTTGTACCACATCCAGCCTGCGCACAAAACCACACAATCCTTCCAGCATCCTCATGTAACATGGTGGTTGACAAGGACAGAAGCTTAGTTTTATCAACTTAGATTGTGTCTCCACTACTCAGTACAATGCCTGAGCCATACTAGGTAGTCAAAAGTATGTATTAAATCTCAAATTTCCTTTAAACATTCCTGACAAAACAGCCAAATATATGGAAGGGGGAGAGAAAGACACCTAATTAAATGGGGGAGAGCCTCAAGCCCCAATGCAGGAAGAGCACTTGGGGAATCTGAGGAACCCCTCATGGAGCAGTCTGTGACTATCTATATGAAAAGCTATGGGTTTTTCTACATGTAACATCAATTCTCAGCGACCTACACTTTACTATATCACTGTATATTTGTACCCTTCATGTCACTCCTTTGGTCTATGAGGACACAGGCCCAGAAAAATCAGTAACTACTCATGCGTGGCAGAGAAGCTCTGGACACCAGAGTTAGGAGTTCATCTAGCCCAGTGACTACAGTCTGAAGCTCCCCCGTGAGAGAACAGCGGCAGGAAGACGCTGCAGAGAACCCTGGGAACTCCCATGGCTGCAGTAAGGCGGCCAAGCAGCTGCTCCGTGCACAAGCCAGGGCTTAGGACAGATGCAGAGGACACCTCGCTAAACAGCGTTTGTTTCCCTGTGCCACTGATGCTTCACACTCAGTTTTTGTCTGAATCCAGGCCTTCCAGAAATACATCTAAAAGCCATATCCGGGCCCCGTGCTGCAAGGAAGTCTGGGAAAGTAGTTTTCAGCCTTCTCCAGGACCACACAGTGGAAGCTGGATGAATGTGGAGTATATGAATTCACAATGGCCACCACACTTTACCCTCCAGCGGGGTTGTGCTCTGTCCACTTTCCCAGCTGGCCGATACACTCGTCCTGCCAGCCCCTGTTGCTGCAGAGAGCTCTTAACCTCTGATGAGCTACACAGGGCTTGTCCTCGGGCAGATGCAGTGTCCAGTAATTCCCCGTCTGCCCACCTCTGAAAGCCCAAGGTTTGGCCAATGGGCTGCACATATTTCTGTCCTCCCCAGCAGACCCCAGTTCAAGGGCTCCAAAAAGGTCCCACAGGGGAGGCGCCTGGCCCGGCATTACTCAGAGCACCCCTCCCTGCGGGCCGGCTCTAGCGCCTGAGCGCCATCTCCCTGGGCTTGTCCCATGTGAGGAGGGTCTGTCCTCACACCGCTGTGGTCTCCAGAAGACCCTGAGCTGTGACTAGCAGGAGCTCAGTGGCAGCCACCTATTAAACCCCCTCTGATTCTGCCCAGAGATAGGCGCTGGGAAGGAGTTGACTGGGACTCAGAAAGCGGGCCCCAGGATTCACAGTGCAAGGGGCACATCTGTGCTGCACGCTCATACACCTCCTGAGTGCGAGCAGAGTGAGACTGAGTCTAGCTCCAGACAAGGAAGCTTTCCAAGAAGTCAAGAAAGAACTTGTTCGGGTCCATCAAAGGGTGGACGGCAGTCCAGGGGGAGTGCCAGGCACAGGGGCAGTGGTTCCCACTCTGTGGCAGAGATGGGTGTGTGGGGAGGGGCCACTGAAGGAGTTGTATTTGCCAACACAAAGACACCCAAGGAAGGTCACATGGTGAAGGAAGGAAGTCACAGGCAAGTGTCATATTGGGTCTGTGTCAAGGACACCCCTGCGTCTCATGTGCCCTTGTCCCGTGACTGCAAAATGACGAAGTGCACGTAGGGAATCAGAAATTTGTGCTTCCAGGGAGGCACACTTGAAGCAGAAGGGCAAAGAAGAGGGCACCTTTCCTTGCGGTCACAGCCCACCGTGCTGAGCACCTGTGTGAGCTTGGAGCCCTGACTAGTAAGACTGCACTGCAGGGAGTGGCAGCATCCACTTCACAGTGAGGGAAAGGCAGCATGTAAGCTGGATGTGAGACACTTAAAGAATCATTGCTGGGCCCGAGATTCAGCTCAGTGGTTCTGGTGTCTGCCTGGCAAGCTCACGGTCCCGAGTTCAATCCCCGGTACCACATACCACAGCGCTGGGGATGGTGGTTCACAGTCCTAGCACTTGGGAGGTAGAGGCAGGAGGATGGCTGTGAGTTGAAGACTAGCCTGGGCTTGGGCTGGAGATTTAACTCAGTGGTTATGGCACCTGCCTAGCAAGTGCAAGGTCCCTGGTTTGATCCCTGGTAATCACATACAATACCGGGAGTGGTAACTAACAGCCACCAGCAATCGGTACCACATACCACAGTGCCGGGCGTGGCAGCTCACGCCTGTCATCCCAGCACTCGGGAGGCAGAGGCAGGAGGATTGCTGAGTTCGAGGCTTGCCTGGGCACCATAGTGAGATCAGGGCCAGTCTGAACTACAAAGCGAGACCCTATCTAAAAAAAAAGCACTAATTTTAGCCCCATATGCAAATGGTTTAGGGTTTTAGAAGTAAATATTACAATGTATAGCAGAAAAATGTTTCTAACCCTGGGTGAGATTCAAGGCTGGGACCCCAAGAGCCCACCCACTGTGGCCTGGAGAAGAGACCACGTGTGGGGTGGCGTCAGGCACAGGGTCGGTGGGCATGGGGCAGAGGGGGCTTCAGGTTATGTGGAGAGAAGGGGTGAAGGGCAGGTTCCAGCCTGGCTGGGTTAAATGCGCCGCGTGTACATCTCCTAGCATGCTGAGAGCCCGTAAGGAAGCTGGAGACTGGAAGAGCTGACCATATTAGTACTCACCTTTTCCCCCCCAGGGTCAAGGAAAACACAACAGGACTGTGGGTCCCCACGAGTGGCGCCCGGGTGGGGAGGCCAGTGGGCTGGCTCCCACAGGTGTTACACGGCTGCGGAAGCCACAGGTGATGGCAGCGGCGTCCTGCTTCTGAAATCATAAAATAGCATATCGAAGTTAGAAAGTTCAAGTCCTAAATTCTCAGCTCAACGAATTGAACCTGTGGACTGTGTGTGTCTGTCTGTCTGTCTCTCTGTGTGTTCTACGGATTGAACCTAGAGCCTTTACTGTGAGCTATATCTACAGTGTTTTGGATTTTTTTTGTTTCTTTTTTTAGGTAAGAGTATCACCAAGTCATTCATTTGCCCAGGCTGGGCTTCAACTTTCATCTTCCTGCCTCAGCCTCCCAGAATGCTAGGATCACAGGCTTGTGCTGCCATGCCTTGATACTTGTTTCTGAAACACACTGTTTTCTTGTAGCATTAGAGCTGGCACAAATGGAAGTCAACGTCAAAATTCTTGAACTGTATGAGAAAGATGGATCCCATAAGTCTAGGTCACTGATTAGGAAAAGCAAAACCCTAAGAGCTGAGACTAGGACACAAAGGGGACATATGGAAGGCCCAGGCTGTCTTGATCCCTGGCACTCACGAGCCCCTTCCAAGCTCCAGCAAGAGCCACTTGCTTGTCTGGGAGTGCTGCTCTCTGGTCTGATGATTGGGACTTTCTCTGGTACCACCTCACTGGAGGACCCCATTTGCCCGCACACTGCCCACCTCTACCTCCAACCCAATACTTTCTGAATCCCACGGTGCCAGTCCACAAAGCAAACCCAGGAGGAAAAGGCTACCGAAGTGAAGCAATTCAGGACTCAGGATCCAGGGAACGTAGCTGGGTCCTGGCAGACGAAGAGTGATGGGTTTCATTGTGGTTGAGTTTAACATGTGAAAGCACTTCTCAAACATTTAAAGATCTCTGCTCTTTGTCAACCAGAGGTGGACCACTGGAGAAGCAGACAGTGGGCAGGGCCTGTGGCACAGCACTTGCCTGGCATGCAGAAGACCTGGGTTCACTGCCCACACAACAAACAAATTTCTGAGTCTCAACACTGCCAACCTACTTTGCAACCTTTAATATGTCTTCTTTTTTTTATTTTTTAGGTTTTTTTGAGACAGGGTCTCACTTTGTGGTTCAGACTGGCCCTACGTAGCCCAGGTTAGCCTCAAACTCGCAGCCATCCTCCTGCCTCTGCCTCCCGAGTGCTGGGATTAAAGATGTGAGCCACCACACCTGGCTATTAAATCTTCTGATTCTGTTTTCAGTCTGATCCAAGGTACAAGGTCAGAAGTAATATAATCTGAAAGGAGTCTGCAGACGTCTAAGCACAGGAGTATTGGAGAGCAGGACGGTGTGACCACCACTACATCACATTCCTAGAAAGGGCCCCAAAAACAGTGGTTGTGGCAGTGACAGAACCACCAGTGTTTTCATCCACTGCTGTCTGTGGCTTGGGGGTTTGGGGCACAGAAGTGCCAGGAAAGATGTAAAGATCTTTGGACACTGGGTATAGGAGTATTTCTGTTTATGAAAACGACTGCCTGGTGCCCCACCTGGAAATTTTAAAATAACCAGGAGAAGGAGACCTCGCCTGGCCCTGGGCTGGCCCCGCCCCACCCCGCCCCACAGGGCCCGAGGGCCGAGCCGCCCCCCCACCCCGGGGTCTACCCCTGGCAGCCCGGCTTCGGTCTTCCGCACTGGGCTCTGTGTGCTCACTGCTCCTCTGCTGCTGGCACGGTATCTGTGGCCCCGGACCAGGAGGCCTCGCCTGGCTGCGCCTGCCCTGCTCCAAGAGGGTAAGGCGGGCTTATGGGATAGTGCTCTCTGGGGGGCGGGGGGCAGGCTGTGCCCAGGTTCCAGCTGTTCCTGGGCAGCAGAGAAGGCAGTGGGCTGGCCGGGCCTCCCAGAGGAGCTGCACCGGCCTCCACCGCCCTTCCCGGGTCCTGCGGGCCGGGCCCAGTGAGGGCAGGACTCGGTGGGGTCGTGCGTGAAGCCGCCTCGCTCCGTGACCTGGGATGCCACTCAGGAGGCTCTGGCCGCTCAGCTGTACTCAGGCGGGAAAGCAGGTCTCTCCCCGAGTCTCGCCCTGGACCGCCGCGCCCCTGCTCCCAGCCCCCACAGGACAGGGAAGGGGGAGTCAGGACCCAGAGGACTCTGTGGCTTCCCGGGTTTCTAAGAGTCCATATCGCACAGCTGGGCCAGGCTGGGTGCACGCGCTTGGCCTCAGCCTCAGAGCAAGTCCTAGGTGGCCTGGGGCAGGGAGGGCTGTGCCCAGCGCTGCTCCCAGGGTCCAGCGAGGCCCCGCGCAGCCCGGCTCCCGCACAGCTGCAGGACTGAATCCAGGACGGGCCAGGTGCAGACCTGGCCGCAGCCGAGGCTTGGGCTTTCAGGTCAGGCCTCTGCCTCTGCAGAGCCTCCCAGCTGCGAGCTCAGGCCCCGAGGCAGAGCCAGTGCTGGCTGATGCAGCTGCTGTGGCAGCCGAGTCTGTGTGTGCCACACTGGGCCAGCGGTGTCCCGGCCCACACAGATGGATGCAGGCTGCCCACCACTCAGAACCCTTAGAGCAAAAGACGCAAAGTGCCCTTCACTCCGGAAACGGCTCCTGAGCTGCTCCAGGAGAGGAGCGGGGCAGGCTTCCACAAGGCCCCATTCACCCTTCCGCTCGGCGTCTCCCAGGGTCCGCTGCTTTCTGGGCCCTGGAAAGGCCCCATGGCCACAGGTGCTCATTGGAGGTCCCCCGCCACCCCGACCGAGCTGCCGGTGTCCCACAGACACTGACCGGGCCTCCCACGGGGTCACGAAGTCTGTCCCGTCTTCCTGTCCTGCAGCTCTCACCTGGGCGCACACTGCGCTGAGAGGGAAGGGCAGGAAAGCTGCCCTGGGGCAGCCCCACCCTGCCATGGAGCCCTCCCGGGCCCGAAGCTCTTCTGGGCCCCTCCTTTTGAATGGGGTGCCTGCTCTAGGGAGGGCTAGACTCTGCAGCAAACGTGTGGCCGACCTCTGAGGTGTGTGATGCGTGGCTTCCCTCCCTGGCGCTGAAGGTCTGAAAATGAGCTGGGAAGGTGGAGCCCGAGGTTTGTGGGGTCCCCCTCACTCCCTGATCCAGCCCCAAGTCTGCGAAGCCCGGGTCTTGCCACCCTGCTGCAGTCTGCATCATTCCTGGAGCGCCTTCGAAGAGCCAAGGAGTTTTACCTCAGTCACCCTCTTTTTTTTTTTTTTTTTTGGCTTTTTGGAGACAGGGTCTCGCTTTGTAGTTCAAGCTGGCCCTGAGCTCACTATGGTGCCCAGGCAAGCCACCGCAAACTCAGCAATCCTCCTGCCTCTGCCTCCCGAGTGCTGGGATGACAGGCGTGAGCCACCACGTCCGGCACTGTGGTATGCGGTGTTGATTGTTGGTGGGCGTGTCTCCACACCCAGCATTCTATGTGGTTACTGGGGATCAAACTCAGGTCCTTGTGCTTGCGAGGCAGGCGCCGGAACCACTGAGCTAACCCTCCGGCCCTCAGTCACCCTCTTAATCCCCTTGGTAATCCCGAAAAGGATGGGCCCCTGACAGGCGCAAGGAGGCGAGCTCCGCGTGAGCGTCATTACCGCGCCCCAGGTCAGACAGCAGCGAAAGCAGGCTCGGAGTCAGGTCTGTCCAAAGGCACTGACACAGCCGCCCTGGACGGCACTGCGAGGAGAGCAGGTGCGGAAGGGGAGGGCCGGGCCGGGAGAGCAGCCGCCCGCACTGCACCCGGAGCGGCGGCCCTGGTCACACAGCCCGGGAGACGGTTACCAGCCGGGTCCCACTTCCTTCCCTTAGCGAACCAGGGGGAAGCTCTTGAGCGAGTGAAACAGGCGGCCCGTCGTGTGGCCGCAGGCACTCCAGGCTGGCAGCTGGAGGCCTGTTACTCTGCCTGTGAATCTCGGCCGCCCCAGGTCTCATGAAGAGGTTGCGTCTCAGCAAGATGCTCCGTATTTCTAAGGCTAAGGCGCTGTTGGGGCTGAGTACAAGTGCGGCCTCACGCTCCAGCTCCTCCTCCACCACCGCCGCCCCGGGAGGGAGGGCAGGCTGTGGCTCAACTTTAGAAAAGGCCTGCGAACAGCTCTGAACAGCTCTGCTAGCTCGGTGGCCTCCCGACCCAGGGTCGCAACCGCCCCAGCCACCGGCCACTGCAGCTGAGCAGCTCCCAGCTTCGGGCTTCGCAGGAGCAGCTGGGGAAGGGAGAGGAGATTTTCCTTCCTGCTGCTCTACTCCTTTGTTTGAAGGTGTGGTCCGTTCACTTCTGTTTTCAACTTCCCGCTGCCCCAGGGCGGTGCAGGGGAACAGAAGCCCCTCCAGTCCCGGGCCCTTGGGAGGAGAGAGGCGGCAGGGCGTCCTGAGGGTGGCCCAGTCGGTGGCCGGCCTGGAGGGCGCTTCCCCGGCAGGGCGCGCGTCCCGCCGGCCGACCCTCCCGCGAGCCCGCGTCCAGGAGAGACCGCCGCGCCCTGTTGGGCCTCATGGATTACCAGCTGCGTGCTCTTAGGCAAAGAGGCGGAAGGTCTCTCGCTTTCCACGTCGCTTGACTGCGAAGTAGGGACAAAACCACCACCTGCCTCGTGGGTGGCAGCGAGCAGTGAACCGCGGCGCCCTGAATTCTGGGGCAGCGCCTGGCCGGCCGCACACGCTCGGGAGGCGGCCGTTCTGCGCTGCTCTCCGCGCTCGACCCCCCGCCGGCGCGATCTCCGCTCGGACTGCGGCTCGAGCGCCCGCGCCGGCCGCCCCCAGAGGGCGCCTGGAACCGCTCTCGGCGCGGAGCCCCACACGCAGCTCCCGCGGCGCCTCCTGGCCCGGGGCCTGGAAGCTCCTCCCGCAGACCCCTAAGGAAAGGGTGGGAGCGCCAGGCCCGGGCCCCTCCGACCAGGACCTGACTTCGGGGCAGCGGGGCGGCCCAGCCCCTCTCGCGGGACGCCGGCCTTCCTCGGGCTGCGCCGCGGCGGCGGAGGCTGGGGTCGGGGCCACTTGCTGGGATGCTTGGCCGGATCCGGGCGGCCTGGCGTCCCCAAACGCAGTCACGGCGCATGGGGTCGCCGCGGCTGGGCTGGCGGGAGAAGCCGGGGTCCGGCGCCCAGGAGTCGCGCTAGACCGGCCTTCCGCAGAGGCCGGCCCTGGGGAGGCGAAGGGAGGGACCCGGGAGCGGCCGGCAGTGGCTGCCGCAGTGAGGCAGGTAGAGGTCGTGCGCTCACTCGCGTGTTCCCGGCACGCGCACCTGTAGTTCCAGAGGGCGTGTGACACGCCCCGGACGCTGAGCACCTGGAGGGGCGTGTGAGGACGACGTGGAGGTGGTGGGGGCGGGCTAGCGCAACACGGCCGTGGGCCTGCACTGTCCCAGCCGCCTTTCCAGAGCTGCTCTGAGCTCTGGAAAACCCCATGTCTTCGCTCCCCAGGACCAGAAATCCAGGGGAGGGTCCAGGTGGGCGGTGCCTGAGAGCCTCCCTTGGCCAGCCGGCCAGGACTGAGCTGGGCCAGGAGACACTAGATGGGCCATTTTGAGCTGAGCTGGGAAAGCCCGGTAGCCCTGGCCAGTTGCCTGGGAGGCCCTGGGGTGCAAAGAAGTCCTGGGGAGGAGCGGGACTGAGGGACAGAGGGAAAGTGGGCACAGGGGAGCAGGAGGGCAAATCTTGAGGGAGGGGCTGCATCGGTGGGGAACCCAGGGCTCAGCTCCGCCCTGCCCAGCGGGTGTCACAGAGCCTGCCACTTACCTTGCCCACCTGCGGGCCACTTACATCACAAACAGGGCACTCACCTGAGTCCTGGGCCAGGCAAACTCCTGCCTGCTGTCTGGGGGCACTGGGGGCCTCAGTCCTGGGCACGGAGCTGCCACACAAAGCCCTATTATAGTTACCAGGCCGGGCTGGGACGCCATCCACCCTGCGCCCCTGGGCTGGCTGGTCTCTGCCGAGCTTGAGGGCTCCAGGCAGGCGGCAGGAATTTGGTCAGCAATGCGTGTCCTCACTGGAGCTGAGGAAGGAAGTGGGACTTTCTGCCCAGACAGGTTTGTTGATTCTTTTCCTCTCCGGCACCCTTGCACACAGTTATTCAGATGATCTCTTCCTTTTCTAGTTTTGGCCGGAGAGCAGGGAGCGATCGTTTTTGGCGGGCACCGTGGAAAGCGGGAGTTTGGAGCTCTCCGCTTGGAGACCTTGCTTTGACCCTACAGCCCGGGGTCCAGCGCCTGCTGCGCCCAGCCTGCCCCGCCCGCCCACAGGCCTGATCCAGATCTCTCCATTCTGTTTCCCGAGCCTCAGCTCCACCAGGGGCTCGGCCGACGCGGGATTCGCTGAAATTCCGTCCCAACGAATACTGGGCGGAGAGCTAGGCATCCTGTGTGGTCCCCAGGCACCAAGGATCCCAACATCTCTGGGAGTCTGGCGCCTCTGGGAGGTCTTGCCTGGGGCCCAGGAGGGCCAGAGGGGCCGGGCCAGCGTGCCACCCGGGCCAGGCAGCGAGCACCCAAGCAGGCAGTCCGGTGGGGGGGCTCAGTGGCGGAGACAAACCTGTGTCTGCTTCTGCTGGAGCCCTGGCAGTCCCGGCGGGCTGGGCAGCAGCTCAGGACTTAGCGTCTTGGAAGCTCTGAGGTTGGGAGAGGTGGGGGCATCGCGCTGTGCCTGCTTTGTTCTCAGAGCGGAGGGCCGGCTGGGGTGTGGAGCTTGGGCTTCGGAACCGGTTTGGAGAGGCTGCCTGGGCCGTTGGCCACTCCCTCCTTCTGTGCCAGCCCTTGGCTGCACAGTCCCTGACCATAAACTGTCCCAGGTCCTCCGGGCACAGCAGGGTCATGGAACTGGGGTGCCAGGAGACTCAGTCTTCCTGCAGTCCGCAGAAGGGGATCCTGAGCCCCACAGGCACGAATGGAGGAAACGAAAGCATCCGGCAAAGGGAACGTGGATTTGGTGGCCTCTGTCCTGCCGGGGTGGTGGGGCTGCCAGACCGGCCCGGAGAGAGCGGTTCTGCACTTTGAGAATCTTTTCCAGAATTTTTTCATCCCGAGCCTCCTGCAGACAGGTTGCCTCAGTGTCCTCCGCAGGGGTGGGTAGGACAGAAGCTGAGTCTTTAGACCCAGAACCCTCTTTGCTGAGACCCAGAACCCCTCCTTCGCCGGAGGCAGCTGTGCTTGCTGTCCCTGTGGTGCTGGCTGCCTGGCAGGGCTGGCACAATGGCCCTGGTGGCGAAGTCAGTCACAGAGCAGGCATCTGCAGCTCTGTCCCCTGCTTCCCAGCTATGGAATTCCCAGGCTAGCGGGGCCCCAGATCCACCAACCGCCTACGGCCTTCTTCCAGAAGGAAGTTAACCGTTTGTCCGTCCGCCGCCGTGGGTCTGGAAGGTCAGGAGTGGGGCTGTCCAGGGCATGTGTGCTGCTGTCCTGGCCAGCGTGGTCTGGAGACTCCCCGGAGGCCCCTGGACTTGGCTTCTTCGGATTCCTCGCAGCCAGCCCGGTGCTGTGCTCTGGGAAGCTTCACGAGCACCAGTGGCATTCAGGCTGTGCCCGGCTTGGCTGCCCTGTCTGCAGTTTGCCGGGAAGGGCACATGGCCCGGACTGCAGCAGATGTCCAGATGCCAGTTCCCACCTCAGATGCCCACAGTGACACTCAGGCACAGCACCCATCGCCCCACCACCTTCACTGCACCAACTGTGCATGCTACACACAAGTGCATGGACACACAGCGATATAGTCACAAACATCCACACATTTCACGGAGAACTGAAGTGCACAGTCATAGAAATGGTGACCAGGTACAGGGCCAGTCACACACACACACACACGCAGTGCCACACGCACGGGGACAGTTGTGATTTTCAATTTAAAGAGAAACAGCATTTACATATCAGAATTATAAACCCAATTCACCCTTAAACAGCATCACAAACATGGACTACTGCCCACACTGCAACAAACATACCACGCGCGTGCGCACACACGCATACACCAGCATGCGCACACGCCGCCTGCCCCTCTCCCAAGCCTGGGCTCCACCCAGCCAGCACCGCTGGTGTGAGGCACCAGCGCCTCTGCCTCCTGAAACCCCAGTTCCACCAAACCCAAGCGGCTGCGAGACACCGTGAGGCTCTACAAGGAGCAGGCAGCCCTGACTCGGCTCTGGAGGGTTTTATTTTTTCCACATAAATTACACAAGCACTTTATAAAATGGTACACAGAAAACACCTTATAAGTGCATAATTTAAACCTGCCCCTCACGAACAGGGTCTGGAGAATGGCGAGTCTGTGTGACAACCGGCCTGCGCATCTGGCTGGGCTGGGCTGTGTGCTGGACCCGGCAGGTGCGGCTGCCTGCCACGGGCCTGGGTGGGCGGGACAGAGCTGCTCGGGAGGACCTGGTCACCTCAGCCCGTGCCGGGGCGAGGGCAGCAGTGTGTACTGGGGCCTGCGTGTGCAGGCCGTGCTGTGTGGTCTGGATGGCACTGGCAGGGACAGGGACGCCACCCTGCGTGGACTCCGGTGTGCAGGAGGGAGACGCGGGAGCAAGTGCAGGTGGAGCCCTGGGGAACGGCCTCCCGGCCTCTCTGTCCCTTGTGAAAATCCGAATAAAGTGAAACAGAGAGAGACTGAGCGGTTCTGAACCGTTTCCTGCAGGCATGGGACGTGTGGGCTTCTGGGAAGAGTCCTGTGAGCCTGTCCCCAGCGCTTTTCTCCTCTTCGTGGAAGACAGAGGCGGTGGTGGGCGGCCGCAGTGGAGGGAGCGCGGGGCCAGGCCAGGGCTCCGAGCTTCCCGTCACAGTCCAGAGGAGAAGGGTGGAGTCTGCCCTGAGCCCGGCAGCCTCCCTCGCCTGGGGTCCCGGGGCGGGGGCGCTCACTCGCAGGCCGAGGCCACCGACGTGACGCTGGTGATCTTGGTGGAGTCGTCAGACCAGGGCTGCAGGTTCTGCAGGGCGAAGAGCGAGGAGTTGTGCACACACAGGGGGTCGGCGGGCAGCGGCTGCGCCAGGCTCTTCTGGAAGGCCTCCTGCTGCAGCTGCAGGAGGATGCGGTTCGCCTGCTGCCTCTCGGCCTCCCGTTCCTCGGCGGTCTGTCGCCTGCACGGGAGCAAGCTGTCAGCCGCTGGGACAGGGACGGGCTCCCACGGCCCGGGGCCTGGGGACAGGCCTCCGCAGCGCGGGCCCACGCCACGGTCCTTCCTCGCGAGAGTCCCGACGGACAGAGCTGCGTCCCCAAACGGACAGAGCCACCTTCTGTCCCAGCTGGTGCCCGCTGGGCTCCGCCAGCGACCAGCTTCCCCCAGGAGGAGGAGGAGGAGGTCTCGGCTGGCGGAGACTCACTCACTGTTTACTGCCTTTCCTCTGCCCTGTCAGCCAGATCAGGCGTCTGTCTCGAAGGTGGACAGACCTAATGGGTGTCCCCGGGGCCTCCCAGAGCAATTTGTAGGCGATCGATGGCCCGCTCTGCGCAGCCTGCCTCCGAGGGCGGCAGGCTGCGGGCCTTTGGCTGGCTCGCCCTCTGGGCCCTGCCTCTCATCTTTTCTCCGTCCCTGCACTCCGGTCACCCGCTGCTTCTCTTCCATGCACTCGCCTCTCACCGCCGCCCCGCGTTCTCTCCCGAATCAAGGGAATTTGTTTGAAACGAAAATGGCAGTTTTAAGCATCAAAGCTTTTCTTTATCTCACACAGATTTCTTCAGTCTGCCTTTGGCCCTTTTTGCAGGAAAGGGGACTCTTTGTCTCTGTCCTTCGTGTTTCGGTTTCTCTTTCCTGCACCCTCTCTTGGGTGGGGATCTGGCCTCCTCCACTCCCCAGTCCCATCCCATAAACACTTGGATCGACCAGGCCCCCACCTCTCTCCCGCTTCCCAAGGGCTGAGGCCATGTTCTCCTCCCCTTTCCGGTGCAGGAACGCTACCGGGGCCGTGGCTTCCTTTGTGGCCCGGCAGGCAGAACCCGAGGCAGATTCCTTGCCTCAGCTCAGAAAATGAAGAAACGCCAATTCTTCCCTCCTGGCCCAGGCCTGCCCAGCCCAGGCCGGAGACTTCGCCAGACTCTTGCGCCCCCCTTCCCGCGGCGTGTGGCACCAGGGTGCGTGCTGGCGCGGGAGGTGGGGGCGGGGGTCCCTCGGACGGCGCTGGGGGAGCAGGGCCGGCTGTTAGCAGTGTGAGAGGTTAGGGGCCGGCGGTGGGAAGTGGAAGCCAAGGTAAGGTACGTGCACGCGAGAAAACAAAAACGCGTGTGGTAAGCTGTGACCACTGAGGGGTAGGCGTCTCTCTCACACACCCATCTGCTCCTCATTGATTCCCCTCTCAGCGGGGCGGGAGAAACCCCGCCACAGCCGGCGCGGATTGATTTTCCCCTCGCACTGTGGGGACTGCGCGCAGAGGCCGGTTGCCTGGGGAGGAGGCGGCCGAGAGCCCAGTGCGTGCCGGCGTGCCACGGTCACTGGAGGCAAGACCGTGCAGGCTGGGGATCTCCAGGACGGAGGTGCTTCCCCCGGCAAAGCTCGGAGGACTCGGAGCCTAGAAGCCGGGATCCCAGCTGCTCTGCACACCCGTTTGCCCAGGTGCACTGGAGAACAGACTCATCCACACAGGCAGCATGTTGTTCGGAAAGCACTGAGCCTCCGGTGCCACAGGGCTCCCGGCCCCACCCAGGCACGACTGCTTCCTGCCCCCAAAGCCGTGCGGAGCCGAGTCCTCCCGGGGGTCAGAACCTCGCGAGGAGGGGCCATGCGCTCCCGAAAGCGGCCCAGCTCACCTCCACTTCGTCCGCCGGTTCTGGAACCAGGTTTTGACCTGCGCATCGGTCATTTTGAGCGCCTTGGCCAGGGCGGCGCGCTCCGCCGAGGCCAGGTACTTCTGGCGGTGGAAGCGCTTCTCCAGCTCGCAGATCTGCAGGCGTGTGAAGGACGTGCGCGGCTTCTTCTTCTTGGGGGGCGTCCGGTTCTGATAGGGGTGACCTACACGGCGTGTTACAGTGAAGGGTGAGAGGGCCACTGGAGCGGGAGACAGACAGACGGCAGAGCAAGCGGCAGAGCGTCAGGAGGCGTCCCAGGCCCGACGCCCGCGGCGACTCAGCGAGGGGCCCCTCGGTCGCCCTCGGCTCTGAGCCCCACCGGAAGGGGCCTCCTCGGCCCACGCCTCCATGGGCCCCCGGACAGCCTCCCCTGCCGGCCAGCAGAACCCCAGCCTCCGACTTGCTGCCCCTTCCCCTGTCTGAACCGCATCTCAGCCCCACACGGCTTCACAGTGTACATGGGGCCCAGGCCCACAAAGTGTACACTCAGACCGGCGGACGCGCACAGTCGGCGGAGCTGGGCCCTGGCACACAGGGCCACAGCCCTCCCCTCCCTTGGAACCCCATACAGGCTGGAACCCCCGGCCAAGCTGCAGCTCCCCAGAGCAGGCCTTGTGCAGAGCACCTTACACACACACACACACACACACACACCCCAGGACAGGGAGTTCCAGTGTGTGGCTCCAGCAGACTCCTCAGACTGTCTGGCCTGGGTAGGGCACGAGCTGCACCTCCTCAGGCCTAAGGAAACTGGATTTAGGGTACTGGGACCCCTTAGAGCTGTGAACCCTCAAGGAAATCACTGTTTTATGCCTACCACTCGCGCCCGCACGTGTGTGCGCGCACACACACACACCGACACACACACACATGGCACCAGAATTTGACCAGAGCCTTAGGGACCAGTCTACCTGCTTGAGTGCCCTGGAACAGAGCAGCGGCCCGGGTGCCTTAGGGTCCATCTAGCTAAGAAGAAACGCTGCATCTCCCTCTGAGGCTCCGAGCGAGTGTGTAAATACAAACACCTTTCACATTTGGGCCCTGGTGCCTGGCTGGGGAGCCCAGCAGCGGCCTGTGCATCTGCCACCCCTTTCCTGCAGGCCCAGCTGGTTCCCCCTCCCATTCTTAGCTTCCCAGTGGGGCTGGAGATCCCAGCGGCGGGAAGACGGGTCTCACATCCGGGGAACGGTGAGGGGAGAAGGCAGTGAGGGCCTGCGGAGGGGCGAGGTGCGAGCGCAGGGCGGAAGGGGAGCGGAGGGAGCCTCGAGCCGAGGGCCTAGCGAAGAGGCCGAGATCAAAGGAGCACTCGAGGAGTCTACCTCCAGCCGCGGGCGCCTCTGGCCGCCCGTGCCTTATTCACCCCGAGACCCCGGGGCGGGTCCGGCTCGGATGCCTGGCGGGCAGAGCGCAAACAGCTGGCCTGTCCCTGGCGCCCACCATCCGGGAAGGCGGCGCAGCACGCCGGCCCGGAGCGCGGAGGACAGCGTAGGGACCGGAGGTAGGGAGCGCGTTCCTTTCTCTGTCAGTCCCGGGCTCGCCACCTCATCAGAAAACGCCAGCCGGGAGCGAAGGGACATTTTTTGCGCAGCACACCTTTCTCTGCGATGCGCGACCCTCAGATATTGACAGAAAGTATCCCCGAAGCTACAGCCCTCTTCCCCCGTCCGAGTGGACCCGGGGTCCCCAGGGGAACCACGGATCGAGTCTCCGAACTGGAGTCCTGAAGGAGCGACGAGGGGCCCACGGCGCGAAAACCCTGAGCATGGCGATCCTGGGCCGGCGCCGAACTTGGGGAAGACACCGAAGGGCTCTGGGGCCGTCGGCGGGGAGGGGAGCACGGAACACGGAGCCCGAGCCGCGGCCACGCGGGGCGAGCGTGGGCCAGACTCACCTGTGAACCTGTCCTTTGTGTATCTGCGGTTGCTCTCCATCCACGGGAAGGTGAGGCCGGTGAGATTGTTGACGCCTGGCACGGCGGGCACGGTGGGCACGGTGGGCAGGCCGGCGGCCAGGGGCTGCGGGTGGGCCACGGCTCCGGCCAGGGGCCTGTGCGCCGGCACCCTGATCACCCCCGCGGCGCTCAGCGCGCCGCCGCCGCCGCCCCCGCCGCCGCCGCCGCCGCCGGGCCCGGGGCCGCCCGCCAAGGCCATGTTCACGTTGTAGGAGCCGGCCAGCGGGCCCATGCCGCAGGCGCCGCCGCCGCCAGGGGGCCCGCCCGGGGGGCCGCCGGTGGGGCCGCCCGCGCCGTAGGGCCCCGCGCCCCCGGCCCCCGCCCCGGCCGCGGCGCCCCCGCCGCCGTAGGAGTAGGCGCCTCCGACTAGACAGCCCAGGCCGTATTCTCCGTCCTGGAGGCGGGATGCGGGCCCCATGCAGCCGCCCTGGTCCGGACTGTTGAGGATCTGGTCGATGCCGAAGCTGATGGGCTCCGCGGGGCCTGGGTGGAGGTGGTGCGGACCCAGGTGCTCCATGCCGCCCCCCGCCCCCGTCCCCGTCCCCGGGGGCCGGGGCGGCGGCGCGCGCTTTGCTGGGCTCCGGCGGAGCGAGCCAGCCGGCGCGCAGGCGGCGGTGGACGGCGGCGCCGGGGTGCGCCGCCGAGTCTTGGAGGCGAAGGGCGCAGAGGGGCTAACGTCGGGGGAGGGGAGGCAGAGGGGGCTCCGGGTTCTTCTCCGCTCCGGCTCCTCCGCCTCTCCGGTAGCTCGCGCGCTGTTGACTCTGGGACATCAATCACCGAGCGAAAGAGCCCTGTGCGAGCGAGCCTCGCCGTTTTGGCCGGGTCTCTCCATTGGCTGTGCGCGGAGAGGAGCGGGGTGAATGACGGCGCGGGGGAGGGGAGGGGAGGCCGGAGCCCAGACAGATGCGGAGCCGGAGCTGGAGCCCGGAGAGGAGACTCGGGAGCTCAGGCGGAGAGAGGAGGGAGCGGCGAGAGGCTCCAGTGAGAGAGGAAAAGGACAGGGACTGCTGCCCCAGTGTGGGGAGTCGGCCCAGAGAGGGAAAGTCGGGCTGCCCCTCACTGCCCGCCAGGCCCCCGGGGACAGGTGTCCTGCCCAACCCGAGAATCTCCCCAGAGGCTCACCTGGGAAACACCTGTCACTCAACCAGGCGATTTACTCCATCTCCCAGTCCAGCTTGTTAAAAAGTAGAAGACAGTCTGGTCCTCAGGTATGGAGCCCAGGCCCCGAGGCGGGACACTGAGTTCAGGCTTGTCCTTCTAAAACAGGTCGAAGAAGAACCAGCTGTACATTGTTAAAAACCCAGCAGCCACTCAACTCAGCCTCTTTAGAAATAAAGGACAGAAGACTTCCTGAAAGACTGGCACGAGTCTAGGGCTTTGGTTGGGGCTTGCTGCCAGAGCGCCCATTCCTCCAGGTACCCTTTTCCCTGTACGTAAACCTCGAGGAGCACTTCCTGCCGTGTTGGAGTCAATCTGTCCAATTAGCTTTGCTTTCCACCGAGCAACTAGCCCAGGGTTGACTCTTGCAAGCAAGAAAGCTGTAAACTGATGGAAGGATTTATTTTTATTACTTTTGGAAGCCAGGGAAGGAAGCCTAGGTGCTTAACACAGTGGGGACTGGGGCAGGCGGGGCTGCAGCAAGGGGAATTTATCTAGGACAAATTTAGACTGTTCCAAAGTTTTGCCTGTGGCTGCCTGGCTGAGAGCCCAAGGAAAAAAAGCAGGAAACTCCCTTTTTCTGCTTCCTCTCTGCTCCCTCCAGTGGGGAGGGTCTGCTCCCCCAGGAGCCAGGCTCTGGAATCTTCCGTGGGTCATGATTTCTGATCTCTTCAGGTTAGTTTCAGGCTTGGCCTTCTGAGAGCTCCTGTCTCTTCCGGCTGGATGACAGAATGTAAAAGGCTCAAGTTCTGTTTACCAAGTTTTCTTTTAATCTGGTTTGGCCCAGTCTGGCATCTCCACTGGGAGAGGTCTCTGTGGACTCAGGAGGCTGCCCCTGTGTCCCAGCACAGCCCCGACAGATAAGATACGCTGAGGGTGGATGGGAAGGGATGAACAGATCCTCCTTAATAGCCCCACTGAGCGCTCAGTGTGGGGCTGCCCCTGCGCCACTCACAGCAGACAGTAGTGAAAGAAAGTCCCTGACTTCATAGAGCTTCCACTCTGGACAGCAGTCAGACAGTGAAAAAGTAAATTTAGTAAGCCAGATGTTCGTAAGTATTATGAGAACAACATACACTCCGCACCAACACTTCTTTGAGTACTAAGTATTAGCCCTATTTTACAGATGGAAGGAAAATCAAGGCTAGGAGAGGCTAGACTGAGCTTGCTTCCTGGGTTGACCTGGATACCCACAGCTGGCCGGAGTGAAGGCTTTGATCTGCTACCAGTGGGCAACGGCCCCTCAGACAAAGCCAGGGCGCTGCCCCACACAGTCTGTGAACACTATGCGAGCCTGGGATGGGGGTGAGGGGCGCTCTCTGGCTGGCTTTCTCCTGCTCGCTGACCCAACCCAAGGGCGACACTGCTTCCCAGAAGGTCCCTTAACTTACTGTAGAAGTCATCTGAGCCTTTTATCTTGAAAGAACTAAATTAGAAATAAACAGAAATGTCTACTAAGAGACTCCTAGGTGTCAGGCACCACATCTCATTTAAGACTCACACAGCCTGGTAATGTTAATAGGTAGTTCCTAATTTTTATTATTATTAAGACTGAATGAGTGTTCATGACAGTATTATTCATAATAATGTAGACTACTCAATTATCTGTCCATTGAATGAATATACAAATGTAGTCTCCCCGTAGAGTGGAACATTACTCAGCCATAAAGAGAAAAAGAGCAGAGGAAATAGCATGCTGAGTGAAAGAAGCCAGGCACAAAAGACCATGTATTGAATGCTTTCATTTTTATTCAAAGTCCAGGACGCACGAAACAAGGGCTGGGGATTTAGCTCAAGTGGTACCACACCAACCTTGGACGCACAAGGGCCCGAGTTCAATCCCCAGTACCGCAAAAAAAAAAAAAAAATCAGCATCAAGATGCACAAAACAGATTTGCAATTGCAAAGGGTTGGGAAGAGGGAAAGGAGTGACTGCTAGTGGGGACAGTTTCTTTCTAGAGTGATGTAAATATTCTGGAATTGGGTCTTGGTGATTGACACACAACTTTGTGTTTGTGACTGTACTAAAAACATTAAATTGTACATTTTAATAGGTGAATATTGTGATATGTGAATTATATCTCATTTTTAAAATTAGAAGAAAGCTGGGCATGGTGGTGCGTGCCCGTAAGCCCAGCACTCGGAGGCTGAGGCAGAAAGATTGCAGGGAGTTCAGTTTGAGGCCAGCCTGGGCTCTGTAGTGAGTTCAAGGCCAGCCTGAACTCCATAGCAAGACCCTCTCTCGAAATACCCCAGTGGCTTTGCTCTTTTCCGTCTCACCACAGCTCAGCCCGCTCAGTTAAAACCCAGCTTCCCACGTTATCTCCAGAGGCTCCTCTGCTGCACCTCGGGCACCTGCCTGAGGCACCTCTCACGCTGCTCCGATCTGGCGCCAGTGTGCATGGTTGCGGGAGGGCGCTTCGCTGGCCGGGACAGGGCTGGCAGAGGTCTGCCTTCCATCAAGCTCTTCTTACTAAAATCTAGGAACCCTCGATGTCCTAGCGTTTTTCTGCCCTTTCCCTGTCCCTCCTGCCTGTTTGAGTCCCCTTTTATCCCAATCCAGTTCTGAGGTGCTGGACCCTAGGTCCCCTTGACCTTGGCAGGCTGACTTGCCCTCCGTGGGGAGCGGAGGTCCCCTCAGCCCCTTCCTAGAGGCTGGGAGCAGAGGGTCGCTGCTTTCCGCCTCCCAGGAAGCAGAGCTCACTGGAATAGGACTTGCAGGCTGATTTCTCTGAAGTGGGGAAAGGAATCAGCAGTTTGCTGGCAGTGGAGCTTCCGTGTCTCCAGGACAGAGCAGCCCTGCGGGGAGGCAGGGTACAGGAGGAAGGCAGGACTGGCAGGCCTGAGAGCTCAGGGGTGACCTCCCACTCTCCAGGAACTCACAAAGGAAACCACTGAGGTACAGGCAGGTAGGAAGGGACAGACGGAGCCCTTAGACTCGGCTCCTTAGAAGTTGCTGGCTCAGCCCCCCCCCCCCCCGCTGGCTCCTGCCCTGTGAGAATGTCTGCCCCTCGGCCATCATGGTGACTTGCCACCCTCTCCACCAGTCAGTCACCAGTCAGTCACCTCCCCCATCTCCAGCGTGGTCTCTGCCCTGCGGAATAAAGAAGTGCCTGCAATTAAAGGGAGCAGCTGGGGCTGAGGCTGGGCAGGGGGAGGAGGAGAGGAAGTGGAGGCCGGGGGTCTCTGGGTCCCACATGGCTGCCCAGGGGAGAGGCCCCTGGGCCAGGGCTGTCCCTTAGCTTAAGGGGATATGTGGTAACTTAATTACTTTTGGGGACTGCAGAGTGTACACGGGAGAGAGCCTGACGTGAAAGCGTGTGTGAGCTGTGAGGGGCTGTGCAGACGTCCCAGGCAAGCCTTTAAGGAGTAGCTTTAGAAATTTGTTCCATGAATGTTGAGTGTCTGCTACACATCAGGTGCCACGTTAGGCTGCTGGAGTAGGACTGCAAGTAAAACACGTGTTGGTGAGATGGCTGGAGGAGTGTGCAAGGCTGCTGGGTGTGCGCCTGTGATCCTAGCACGCGGGAGGCAGAGGCTACACAGCAAGTGCGGGGCCAGCTTAAGCCACAGAGACCCTGTCTCTAAAAACAAACAGCAACAAAAAGCTTTCTGGGTTTCCCACATGAGGAGTCCAGTGTCAGGGCGAGTGTGAGTGAGTGTGTGTGTCTGTAACAGGATGAGTGTTCTACAGCTGCTCCTCTGTGCAGGCGCACGTGTGTGAAAGTGTGCACGTGGTAGGGATGTGCAGCTCCCTGCGGGACAGGCATCTCGTGTGCTAATGCAGTTGGGTCTGCTGGCAGCTGCGGAGGGAAGCAGCGGAGAAACGCATCCGCTGAGAATACCACGTGGTACTCGACAGAGACCTGTGGGGGGTCGTTCCCAACACCCTCTCCCTGGGCCACTCGTCTTCTTGCATGGGGAGGCTGAGGACTTAAACTCTCAAAGACCAACAAAGTGCATTCTCACCTGGGGCCGACCTGGGGTCCGGTGTCTCGGATCCCTAGATTAGGAGAGGCGGGTGAGCAGGTCAGACTGGCAGCCGCACAGCTCGGTGATTCTGCTTTGGGCCGGAGGCGTCTTAGGTCCGCCCCACACGCCCCCACTCAGTCCGGAAGACCAGCACGGAGGGACGTACACTTTCCCCACAGCAGAAGGACTGCCGTGGGAAAGGACAGAGAGACAGAGGACAGCACCGTGGGGACCCAGGGCAGGGGAACCACATCTAGGAAGCACCCCATTTCCGGAGCCTCCTGGTTGGAGAGGTTCCAGGGGATTCCGCAGGCTCCCCAGCTCCACCAGGAGGGAAGGCAAGGAGCCCAGGGGCGCAGGACCACCAGCCTGCAGAGGCCAGACCTCCCCACACCACTCATTTCCTGGACCCTCCAGAGCAGGGCACAGGCTCGCCTCGCCTGGGTGATGGGCAGACCAGACCTCAGCGAAGCCAGCTTCCCAGGAGGGAGGCAGGGTCTTGGCTTCACCCCTGCGTGAGCAGCGGGGGCTGTCTCGGCCTGGAGAAGTCTGGGTGTTTCAGGATCCCAGCTCTCAGTGTGCAAGCAGAGACAGGCTGTGCCCGGGCCTTCTGGGGCAAGGGTCAGGTGCCCAGAAAGAGTGAGGGGCCTTGGCCAGAGCCTGGTGGATCTGCCCGCACGTTCTCCGAGGTCTGAGTTCCAGTTTGCATGATATCGCCAGGCCCCTCCTCCTCGGTCAGAAGAGCCCCAATGTTGGGCTGCGGGAGACCCAGCGGGGCAGTGGGGGGGGGTCGTGCCTTCACCCACCCTCCCGAGGGCACTGAGGGCGCGCGAGGGGGTCGCAGGTCTCTGGCAGGGGCCACAGCGCTCGCTCACGCAGGCACAAGCCGAGCTCACCCCGGCACACAGACACGCAGACGCCGGGCATGGGACCCGTGCAGCTCACAGATCCTCTCCAGACGTCCCGGCGGCGGGTCACCGGCCTCTCCACCTTGCACACCCGCCGTGCAGGACGCTGGCGCGGGCCGCACACACTGGCTCCCCCCGCCCCCAGCCCCCAGCCCCGCACGCAGACCCACAGGCGGCCGTTTCCCAACTTTCCCGGGAGGCCGGGCGCCTGGGGGTGGGGGCGCAGGTGCCAGGAGCCGGCGAGCCGGGCGGGAGGAGGACGGGACCCATGTGCGTGCACTCCGAGCGGAGGAGCAGCTGCCCGGCGAGCCCTGCGGGCCCCGGAGTTGCACAGGGGGCGCCGCCCAGCTAATTGAATTAGGTGAGACCGGCCCTGCCACCCGCGCGCCACCCGCGTCCGCTCTGCCACCCGTCCTGTCCGGCCGCCGCAGGCACTCAGTGATGCAAGGGACAGCGAGCGAAGGGAGCGCCGCCGCCTGAGACCCCCAGTGGCCTCTCCCCCCCACTCATCCCATTGTCCCGCAGGCTACGCGCTGCACTGGGGGCCGGTCCCCTCTTGGACTAGACGCTGTGATTAATGGGCCTGCGGGAGGCAGCGGACAAATGCCTCGGCCCGCCCTCCTGCCCGCTCTCAGCTGGCCTGCCACCCGGCTTGGGGCCCAGGGTGCCGGGAGGCACGGCGGGTGGCGGTGGGAATTAGACCAGTTGGTGTCCGGTGGAAGTGGTGAGCATGGGGTGAAGAGGGCTAGTGTGCAAATGCCCGTGCACGGTGGGGGCTGCTGGACCCGTGTACAGCACCCAAGGCAGGCACGTGCAGTGGGTCAGGAGGGATGGCTCGGGCTATACTGAGATCAGCTTCCCCTTGGGGGGCCACAGCCCTAACACGGAGCGGGCCGGTCCCTGGCACTGGCCTGGGTCCAACAGCACGTCTCGCCAGGGTTCCAGGGCTCCGGCCCAGCTCCCTGGTCTCCGAGCTGGTGGTCTGCAAGGTGGGAACCTCCAGAAAGGATGAAGGGTGAGCTCTGGGCCAGGGCAGCTGGTGGGACCCCTCAGAACCCACAGATGGCACTGCCCAGCTGGCAAGGCTGCACCAGGACCAGCAGCCCCACAGAATTTCCCGGGACTTTTACTGCTGCTTGGAGATGAGCAGTGACATCCCTGTCCCCTTTCATAAATACTGCATCTTCCCAACGCAATTACAAGAGCCTGAACGGCAGGAGCGCTCACTAAATAAGATTATGGGGTAATGCTAATGCAGTTTGTGTCTGCGCTCTGACACCAGGCAAACTCCCTATTAATAACCTCTCAATGAGGTTCGGGGCCGAGACCGTGGAGCCTGAGGAGACCCGGCGCTGCTCAGGGATGATGGATGGTCGTGGGCGGGCGGCCCTCGGTTGGGGTCCGCGGGCCGCACCCTTCTCCCGGGCATCAGGTCCTGGAGTTCCCTTCGGAGCTTCCTGTCTAGAGGGAGGAGCCTCCGGACACTCTCTTCTCCTCCGCCATATTTCTGTCTCAAGGACCATTTGGCCCCAGCTCGGCCCCACCCTCTCCTGAATCTGTGCCACCGGGAGAAGCCCTCCTCCTTCCCCGATGGGCTCCAGGGCCTGTGTCCCCTGGAACTCATGGCTCTGCACACCCTACGGTGCAGAGGCCCAGCAGCCCTCCCTCCCCGTTCTAGGCTCATAACTGACTGGCTTTCTGTGTCGCTCACAGTCCCCTCCCGCCGCCGCCGACTGTGGTGCCCAGTGGACGTGCAAAGACTCTCACACCCTTGTCCTCTTCCCCCCCATGCAAAGCCCTAGCAACTCCTGTCCCCCGTCCTCTAAAAAAAAAAAAAATCCCATTCCTACTCCTGCCTCACAAAATACCTCACAGCCCTGGCTCTGCTCAACTCCACGCAGCCCTGCGTCTGCTCGAGGACCGAGAGCGCAGCTCGTGTGAGTTCTGTGCGCGTGCACAGGTCCGAAGCCACCGGGCTGCGGCTGGAGCCCCGCCAGCTCGCTGCGGTTGAGTGTGAAGAGCAGTTAACTCCTCTGACCTTTGCTTCTCTTTTTCATGGAAGAGGCATAGGAGATTCTGCCTTCTAATTCATCAGCCCACGTCAGAATCTACACAGAGATGGAACCATGTCGACATTCCCGTAAAATGTTTGTCATCCCGCTGCCCTGGGAGCCCTCGGGACTGAGAGCTGTGCAGTCTCGCTCAGCTTGCCGAGCTCCTGAAGACTTCCTCAGACGGGCCAGGGGCTCCGCTGCCTCCGACGCCCTTCCTAGAGACCCCTCGGGCCCTGCGGGGGGCGGGGCTCAAGCCGCAGAAGCAAGATCTGGAAGAATAGGACATGGCTGGCGGAAAAGCGCACACAGACCTACCGTGTCGGGGAGCCGGGCCTGCCTCAGCACTACCCTGGGCTGCCGGCCCTCACCCAAGCAGGCATTTCCCGCCCAAGGCCTCGGCCATGGAGCGCCAGGGAGGAGCCTGCCTTCTCAGCAGGAGCGTCCCTCCTCAGACCGTCCTCCTCGGCCCCTGAGGTCAGCTGAAGTCAGCGAGGCCAACCGGCGGCTTCTGGAGAAGGGGCTCCTCAGCCCATAGAGCCCCGGCCAGTCTCTCCCACCTCTCTCCAAAACCAAACTATCCCGGCCTTACCGAGGCCGTAGGGTCTGTGGGCGTGGGCAGATGGCCCAGGGGACCTCGATGTGGCCCTCAGCCCATGCCCTGAAGAGCGGGACTGCAGGGCGTCAGGTCTGTGTGCCCTTATCCCCTCCCCCGCAGCTCTGGCTCTGCAGCCAGACTCTGGAGAATGCTGTATATACCTCTTACAATCTTTTTTTTTTTTTTTTTTGCAGTACCAGGGATTGAACTCAGGACATCTCACTGAGTTATATTCCTAGTCCCGCCCCCTTTTGAGCATGGGTCTTGCTTTGTAGTTCAGGCTGGCCCTGAGCTCACTATGCAGCCCAGGCAAGCCTCCAACTCAGCAATCTTCCTGCCTCTGCCTCCCAAGTGCTGGGATGACAGGCATGAGCCACCATGCCCAGCACTGTGGTATGTAGTATTGATGGCTGGTGGGCGTGAGCCACCATGCCTGGCATTGTTGTATGTGGTTACCAGGGATAGAACCAGGGACCTTGTGCTTGCTAGACAGGTGCCGGAACCACTGAGCTAAATCTCTGGCCCCCTTTTAATTTTTTTTAAAACAGGGTCTCACTGGGTCACTGATTTGCCCAGGCTGAGCCTGCACTTGTGATCTTCCTGTCTCAGCCTCCCAGGGTACTGGGATTACCAGGAGGGCTGCCGTGCCTGGCAGTCGGGGTCATTTCTGATTTACTGTAACATCTTGCTTTCATGAAGCATCAGGCCCAACTGTCCTTTCTGGTTTTCTCTCTCTCCCTTCTCTTCCGTCTAATCTTCTTCCCAAGTCTTCTGCAGTACTGTGGATATGGGAAACCTGTGCTTTCACACGGTGTGCATGCGGTGGGTGCACACACACTCACATACAGATGGAGAAGGACAAACCAACACCTCACTCTCAAAAACACATCCATGAATTACTTCTGCTTTTGCCCTGGATTGAACCTAAGGCCTTCACAGACCTTTTTGCTTTAATTTGAGACAAACCCTCACTAAATCATGAAGTTTCCCAGGCTGGGCTGGAACTCGCTGTCCTCCTGCCTCAGCCTCCCAGACTGTTGTGATTACAGGCCCCGCCAGGACGCCTGTTTTATGTGGGCATAACACCAAGCCATCACCGTAGTTGCGGGTCACCCGTGGACATGAACACTTCCACCATCTCTCCTACTCCGAAGGAAGACTCCAAGAAATGTGTGACCCAGGACAGGTGTGCACAGCCGCACAAAAGGGTGCTCAGACACAACCAGTTGACATGCTAAAAGGGTCCTGCTGTTGTCTTCCTTTTGTGACGGCGGCGGCGCAGGCCTTGAGCATGCTTTCCACTGCTGAGCTAAGTCCTACACAGTTCCGAATACTCCAGTGTGCTGGGGATTAGGAGAGTGGTTCCACTTTGCCGAGGCAGAGACTCTGTACACACACCGCAAGGTGGGCCAGGGTATTTGGAGCTCGTACCAGTGCATGATGGGAAACCACTCCCCTGAGGTACCTGAGCTGTGAGTCATCCCAGAGGCCCCAGAGGAAGGAAGCTGAGGAGGTGTGGCCTGCTCCCCGGAATCAGAGCCTGCCTATCATCTGCACTGGCAAACAATGCGGGGACCTGGTGGCGGGTTCCAAAAGGGTGTGGACTTTGAGGAGAAAAGAAGGAGCTATTTGCGCCCTCTTAGGGAGCAGACCTCAGTTCCAAAACCAGAAGGTAAAATGGTACTTAGGGTATCCTTGGGGGAGGCCCCGAGGCTTGTCCGCTGGCAGGCAGAGCAGCGGAATATACTGAATGAGTTGGTTTTCGCTTCTGAGTACTTCAGGGAAACAAAGCAGGCCAAGGAGAGATGGCGGAGCGCAAAGGGTGGGGCTTGGGGTCCAGGGAGGGGACAGCTGTAACAGAAAGGCCAGAGACGACGCCGCACCGACTCGATTCCTCTTCCTGTTGTCCTCACTGGGGCCGTGCGTTGCACAACACGTTTAGCTTGTCTGATTCTCAGCTTCCTCCTCTTAAGAAACAAGGATATGCTTGGGCTGGAGATTTAGTGTAGTAGTTCTGTTGCCTGCCTGGCAAGCACAAGGTTCCTGGTTCGATCCCCAGTAATCACATACAACGCCCACCAGCCATCAGTACCACACACCACAAAGCCAGGCCTGGTGGCTCACGCCTGTCATCCCAGCACTCGGGAGGCGGAGGCAGGAGGATTGCTGAGTTGGAGGTTTGCCTGGGCTACATAGTGAGGTCAGGGCCAGCCTGAACTACAAAGCGAGACCCTGTCTCAAAAAAAAAAAAAAGAAGGTTATGCTACCTTTCTGTATGATTATGGTAAAGATTTTTAAAAGATGAAAAGGCATGAAAGTGTAATGGTCTGTATGTGAGAAACAGGTAGCTCCTCCCGGCCAGTGTAAAAAGGTCCAAACCCCACCACGTTAAGGTTTAGAGAGGCTTCTGGGACCTAGACAGCATCGGGAGGAGGGGGGAAGCTTCCAGCCGACTGTCCCTGGGCAAGGCAGCACCACCAAGCAGTTAATAATTTATTGCAGGGCCGGAGGGTTAGCTCAGTGGTTCTGGCGCCTGCCTCGCAAGCGCGTGGTCCTGAGTTCGATCCCCGGTAACCACATATAATGCTGGGCGTGGAGACACGCCCACCAACAATCAACACTGCATACCACAATGCCGGACGTGGTGGCTCATGCCTGTCATCCCAGCACTCGGCAGGCTGAGACAGGAGGATTGCTGAGTTCGCGGCGGCTTGCCTGGGCACCATAGTGAGCTCAGGGCCAGCCTGAACTACAAAGCGAGACCCTGTCTCCAAAAGCAAAAAAAAAAAAAAAAAAAATTTACTGCAGACTGCTTGAACCCTTCTAGCTATACGGCTTATGACAAGCTAGTCTGACTCAGCTTCCTCCCCTGAAAAACAGGGAGACAAACCAGAGGGCGAGTCCTGTAAATGAGTTCACGTTTGTAAGGGGCTTAGAAGAGTGCCCACCACACAGTAAATGTTACACAGATGTTTGCTGAATAAATAAGAGGGAAGCGGGGACCGG
The DNA here is from genome assembly GCA_004025085.1 of Thryonomys swinderianus. Classification (NCBI taxonomy): domain Eukaryota; kingdom Metazoa; phylum Chordata; class Mammalia; order Rodentia; family Thryonomyidae; genus Thryonomys; species Thryonomys swinderianus. The sequence continues at coordinate 18,354 of PVIC010001412.1, read as the reverse complement.
GGATTTAGCTCAAGTAGTACTGCACCTACCTTGGAAGCACAAGGGCCCAAGTTCAATCCCCAGTATCACCAAAAAAAAAAAAAAAGAGAGAGTGAACTGGGCTTCCACATGGGCAGAGAGCGGGGGCAGGGGTTCAGGGTGGCAGGCAGCCGCAGGGGCAGGAGTTGGCAGCTCTCCCGGCTGTGGGGACCCCTCCCTCAGGCTCCTCCGTGGCCCCGACGGTCTCTGCCTAGAGCAGGCTACTCGGTCAGGTCTTCCCGTGCTGCCGGGTTTGCCAAGGGAAAGCGGGTTTTCCTCCAGGAGTGGCTGGTGGTGTGCAGCGCTCCCTTCCTCTCTGGGGTCTGAGCAAAATCCATGATGTTAGTTAGCATCCTTTGGTCAGATAGTTCCACTCTGGAACCTTATCTCAAGGAAATGAAAGGGTAGTTTGAACGAAGATGTCTGCAGCACTACTGTCTGCCATAGCGTGACCTCAGAAGCACCCATATACCCAGCACTGTAACCCACCCGGGGGCCCAAAGGGTTTATGTCCAGCTGCTGGGTACGGCACACAGAAACGTGGCAGGTGCCACATGCCAAGGCGAACATGCCAACGATCGCCAAGTGGCAATATCTCCCGAGGTAAGGTATAGGCTCAGTGCCCTGCTAGTCAATGTTATATTAGACATCTTCTTGAAACTTGGGGAAGAAAAGTGATTCTAAGTTTCAGATGAAAGAATAAATAGGTGAACATATCCAATAATCAAAAAAGAGCAAGCTTGACTATAAAGCATTTTGTTCTGGTGTAATGAGAAAACCACAAGACCTAGGCCCTAAGATAGACACTGAAATCACAGGACAGAATGGAGCTTTGAAGCATCGTATCTGCCCCTGCAGAAGGAGAAAGGAGAGGACAGAGGGGCACTGCCCAACAGATGGCTTGAGAAAGCCTCACACTTCATGTCATAGAAAATAATTGCAAAATGGTTAAATAACTAAGCGATGACTATGAGGAGGTAAAGCTATAGGGAAGTATAGTAAAGACTGGAGCGGTGCAGTGTGGAATTTGAAAGCTCTCGGAGCTGGAGACGTGGCCCAGTGGTGGAGTGTGTACCTAGCGTGTGCAGGGCCGGGGTTTAATCTCCAGCACCCCCAAATTAGTAAGCTCCGCTCAGGAAAGCCCAGGTCTTTTGCTTTGCTTTGTTTTGTCTGCCCAGCACTGGGGACCCCGCCTAGGGCCCCCACATGCTAGGCAAGTTCTACGTCACTGAGCTACGCCCCCAGCCCAAGCCCCGTTTCTATAACCTTGACAGAGGTCAAGCGCTGAAATGTTAAGATTGATGGAGACAGTTGATGTTTCAAATGGTCGACGTTTTTATTTGTTAAGAAGGTAAGCGTTTGATGAGGTGGAGCGAGGGAGAGAGCTACAAGTTCTTCCATCCCGCTGCCTGGCCAGGATGTCCTTGGTACCATGTGTGGGGAGCTGGGGCTCAGACAGGGGATCCCACTTTTGACCGGCCCCTGAACCTGGGCTCTCCTGCCCCAAACTGGACTCAGACACCTGCCAGCCAGGCTACTGCGGTTCCGAGTCCAGCGCTTCACTTAAATCCTGGCTGACCCTGGGCCGGTGGCATGACCCTGTGGATATCAGTTCGCTCAACTACAAAGCAGGGATGATAACACTCACTCGGCGTTTCCGGGAAAGTCAAATCCATTCGTTCACCAAAGCCCTCGGAGTCATCTGTCCCAGAGTGATTCCCGGCACAGCTGGCTGGGGGCTGAGTGGGGGGCTGTGGGGTGGGGGACACAGAGTTCGATCTCCACAGTGCCTGAGTCTGCTAGGGCTCTGGCTGCCTTTGAAGCAAAGCCCACCTGGTGAGGGCACCTTCGGTGCACACAGGTCTCAGGGGGCCGGATTCCTGCCCCACCTTTTGGCTCAGACTCCTTCCCCTTGGGACCAGGTCACTGCCAGGGGTCTGGGGGGCTCTCTGTGTGGGGACAGAGGGGCCAGCTTCTGGGGACTTCACTGCTGCAGTGTCTCATGGGCAGGACGCTCTGCCCGTGGGCTCTGGCCACAGCCACGGACCTGCTTGGAGAGCTCTCGCGCTGCGCCTGTCCAGCAAGCCCATACTTCACTCGGAGACTGTGGCCTCAAGTCGGTGGTGAGACACACCTGTGATCTCAGGATTTAGGAGGCTGAGGCAGGAGGATTGCAATGAGTTTAAGGCCCTCCTGGCTCACATAGTGAGTTCAAGGCCAGTCTGAATTACAGAGCAAGATCATGTCTCAAAATAAGAAATGGAAAAAGGAGCTGGGGTCGTTGGTCACGCAAAGGCTGTCTGGGCGCCATCCCTTGTACTGAGGGAAAGACGGTGGCCCAGCCACAAATCTGCTGGGCACAGGGAACTAGGGACACTCTCTTCGCACTATTCTTTTGCTTTTCTGGTTTGGTGGAAAGTTTGTGTTTCTTGCTATATTTAAGGACCTCAAGCTGAGACAGGACTCCCAGGACCCATACAGCCAGCACTTCGTGGCGTCAGGGAGGCAGACAGGCAGCACAGGCTCTGGGGGCCTGACCGCAAACGCTTCCTTCTGGGGCCTGGGCCAGAGTGATTATAGAACAAAGCAGCCGGTGGGCGACCGTGGAGCGGAAAGAGGAGGCTGGTCCAGGGCCACCGTCCCACCTGGCTCCTGTGCTGTCCAAGACGTGCGAGCTCAGGCAGAGGCCGAGGCCGGTTCCAGAGTCAAGGCCCTGGCCCTGCCCTCCCAGCGCACGCTGAGCTCACACTCTGCGCTGAGCCGCACTGAGCTTTGCTGCAAGCCAGGGGCACCCGTGCTGAGCTCAGGAGACGGGCTCCTCCCGCGCAGCCGAGTCCAGCCTTCTCATCGCAGCGTCGCTGGGCCAAAGCCTGAGCCAGCCGCGTCTCAGCTTTTCAGGGCTTCTCGGTGGCTCTGTAGCATGTCCCGGGTTTGTTGTTTTTGCTAACTGCTGTTTGCCTATGGTTCCTGGTGATTAGAAAAATAAGCAAACCAAGACTTAAACAGGATAAGGGGGACATATCCTGGTTTCAACCTGCAGGAGCCAAGGAGACCTGGCAAGGCCTCCAGGGGCAGGGCGTCAGAAGCCCCCCAGTCCCTGGCACCTTCCCCCCTCCTGCTGTCTCTGCCCTCGCCCAGTGGCCCTGGAGCCCCTCCTGGGCCGGGGCTTGGCCAGGCCTGCGCCAGAGAGCTTGGGCCAGGCTGGGGCGAGCCGCTCCGGCTGACCTCCAGGGTCAGAGGTGGCAGCCTTCCTTACCCCCAGCCTGGCTCTCCCGGTGCCGGCCCTTTCATCGTTTGTATAATGGAAACAGCCCGATGGCCACAGGCGCCGCCCGGGAGAAGCCCCTCCGCTCGCCTCTCCGGCCAGACACAGGCTCTCCCAGCCTCCTCCTCGGGTAGGAGCTCAGATTTCTCAGTGAGTACAGCTTTGCTCTGAGGACAGTTTTCAGCTGTTGATTTTATCGTGCTCTGCTGTCTGTTCAGCGCACGAGCGGGAGCCGGAGTCTGAGAGCCACCCGCCTGAGAACGAGTGGGCTTTGGGGTGTGAGACGTGGGGTGCACGGTGTGGGACCCACGGTGGGTGTGTGCGAGCGTTTTAGATGAGCGAAGGGGTGAGTTCTCCGGTGGGCGTCCTCGTATATGGGCACACCACTGTGGCAGCTGGCAGGCATGCACTGACATGGACTTGCGTGCGAGAACACGTGTGAAAGCCATCGACGAGGCTGCACGTGAGAGTGTACGAAGGTGTGTGTGTGAATGAGGCACCCGTGTTTGTAAGGAGAGTGGTCATGTGCACCCAAACCCGTCCGTCTGTGCTTGAGTATGTGCCTGCGTGTCAGCAGCTTAAGTGTGCATGCTGGTGGCAGAACTGTACCCCTTGGGGTTGATGAGGATGAGGGTGAGTGTAAGCCACTCGTGGTAGCACACGCCTGTAAGCCCGGCACACAGGGAGGCTGGGGCAGGATCGCGAGTTACAACCTAGCTTGGGCAACTCAGGGACTTAGAAGGACCCTGTGTCAAAGTTTAAAATAAATAAATAAAAGAGCCGGAGATATAATGGGGGATGGGTGTACATCCTGATGCATTATTAACAAATCATATCCAGGCAATGGGAATGGGTCCCATAGCTACAATGTTGAGCAATGGAAGTCAGACAGAAAAGTCACATGCTTCTATTCCGCATTCTGCTTATATAAAGTACTGAAACAAACCACACTCAAAACTGGTGTCAGAGGCTGGGCGAGGGTCCCCCCGGGGACACGCTGTGCCTGGCAGGGCTCATGAAGGAGCACCTAGAGCTGGCCAGGGGCTGCTGCTGTTGGGTCACACGGTGTGTGTGCTTTCTGGAAATTCACCGGCCTGCCCTTCGATCTATAACAAGTCAGAAAGTACATCCGTGGCTCGTGAGCTCCCTGCATACGCTGCAGCCTAACAGAGCACTCACCCAAGCTGAAGGGCCCTGTGCTCCCCTTTCAGGTCTCCCAGCCCCCTTTCCTCTCTGGTCTCCTTCTGAGACCGTATGCCTGGTAGATGAGCTCCGCCTGAGCCTCGGACGGACGGATGCACGGACGGACGGATGGACGGACGGGGTGAGACCTCGGTCTGCCTGAGCGATCAGGACCAGAAGCTGCCTCCGCAGAGGGAGACATGGGTGGAGGGGTGCCTGCGGGGACGGAGCCCCGCTGCGTGGCTGCCCGGGCGGGAAGTGCTGTGGGTTCGGGGGTCCCTGTGTCTTGGGCCCGCTGTGCCCGTGCTGTGTGGTGTACACAGGTGCGCAGAATATATGCATGTGTGCTCACAGGCGAGGTGTGTGACTGTGTGTGCTTGTGCCAGGGTCATCAAGGATGCCCATGAGCCCAGGGGCAATTCGTGGCACTAGTGCCCTGTGGCGCGAGGAGCCAGGGCGAGCACGCCCCTCCCGAGTCGCACTGGCCTGCGGTTCCACACCTGCAGCTCCCCACTGCGCTTCCTGGTCTGGCGCTCAGAACCTGGCTCTTAGGTCCCCAGACAGACGCAGGGTCTGCGCAGGAAAGGCTGTGCCTCCCACGGCGGGAGGGGAGAGCCGGCGCCCCTTTCCAGGCTGGCTCTCCTTCCGGGCCAGCACCGGCCCTGGCACCCAGGCCGGGTCCTTCTGCCCGTCAAGCCTCTCCACCTGTCCCAGACCTGCTCAACCTGTTTGGCCGCCGGAGTCTCCCAGAGGAGGAGTAGAGCGGACTGGAAGGCCGTCACCGTCACCGGGTGGGGGCAGGGCAGAGGGCAGGCCAGGCTGTCCAAGGGGGGCCGAAGCCGCCTGGCACCTCTCTTGGCCTCAGCTGGCGGAGCCGAGCCCTGATGGTAGCTGTGTGTCCCCGCACAGCCCAGCAGCCCTCCTGGTCCAGCTGACATTTACCCGAGTGAGCTGGGGGCACTTAGAGGGCACTGCTGCCCCCAGGAAGAGCCCCTGGAAGCATGAAAAAGATGCCACCCTTCCCTGGCTCTGATGTCTCCACCAAGCGCCCTGGACTGCCACAGTGGGTTTCAGGGGCCCAAGCAGCCTTCTCACGTCCTGGCGGCCAACGCAGCCCCCCCAGATGACAGACTCTGGCACAGGTACAGAGACACAAGATAAGTGTAGTTTGTTGAACACTTACTGTATGCCACAGGTGTTCTTGGCTTTGCTTGTTTGTTTGGTTGGTTTTTTTCAGTATTTTTAAGATAAGGTCCCACTATGTAGTCTAGGCTAGCCTCAAACTCGTGAGGATCCTCCTGCCTCAGCCTCCCAAGGGCTGGGATTACAGGTGTGTGGCACTGTGCTGGAGTAAGAAACCGTCACAGCAATGCTTTAGAGTAGGTGCATTTATTTGCCCCCCCTCCGGCACTGGAGATAAACAGGGGCCCTTGTGCTGTCTAGGCAGTCACAGTACCACAGGACCCAAATTCTAGCCCTATTAGCTCCATCTTAAAGACGGGAAGGCTGAGCCCCAGAAGGGTAAACCGGCCAAGATCCCGTCTTCTGCCAGCAGGCTCAGGACTGACCGGGCAGCCGGCTGCGGAGGGGCAGGATAGCACCGTTGCCGCAGGCAGCTTCCGCCCCAGCAGGAAGCGGGCTCGAGCTTCGTCGTGCAGAGGCGGACTCATTACCGAGATGCTAATCATAGCTAGAGTTTATATAGCAATTATTTACAAATCACTCTTACACCTAGCCACAGCCCCAGGAAGGAGGGTCATGGCACAGTGACCGCGTCCCGCCATTTCCTCTCTCCTTCCTTCCTTCACAAGGGAGCGCAGTATGCTCAGGGAAAGGAGAAGGGACGGGAAAGTCAAGGCCTCCCTTCCTCTGGCGCCATCCCTGGGGTGAGCCCTGGGGAGGCAGTGCGGCCGAGCCAGGCCTCCCCTGCCCCTGGGGCACCCAGGGAGGCCGCGGTTCCCACCCCACTTGGGCTCGGCCGGAGCTGTCCACACACCCGCGCCGTCCCACTGGGCGCTGCAGTGGCGTGGAACCTAGCGGCTTAGCCTCCTTCTCACTTAAAATTGCGAAGCTGCCGAGCAGCGGGAGCGCTCCCAGGCCTCGCAGGCACTCGGCGAACTTAGAGTTCCAGCCCGAGTCCCTGGCCTGGGTCCCCTCTCCTGCCCCACACTGGCATAGGATGGCCGGGCCCTGCCACAGCACTCGTTAAGGTAGGATGAGGGCGGGGGCCGTCTACTCCCGGGGTTCACGTGATGGGGCATGTGCACACACACAGCACAGCCAACTGGCCCGCCCCTAGTGGGGCGCAGAGGGCAGAGAGGGCAGCCGGGCACTCATCAAGAGCCCGCAAATGGACCCAAATGGGCCCTTCAGGGGATGAGCCCAAAGGGACAGGGACCGCTGAGGAGGAGGAGCAGAGGGAGGAGAGGCAGAGAAGACGGAGGACGGGGAACAGTGCGGCTCCGCAGGACGGCTTGTGGACTCCGCGGCAGGAACAGATGAACGCTGCCCGGGAGAAGACGGCTCCTGAGCTCAGGAAGCTGGGGCCGCCAAGCCCGCGGAAGAGCAGCCGCGCCTGCCTCGCAAGCACAAGGTCCTCAGCTCCATCCCAGGAGGTGAGGCAGGGGCTTGCATGTCCCTGGGTCCACAGACAAGGGCACCTGCGCCTGCGGGGGCCACTGAACACGAAGGCCTGGCGCACCAGGTGGCTCTTGGGATCCTGGGGGCGAACCTGCAGCTCTCCTCACAGGAAGCCATCTTTGCACTGGGTGGGCACAGGAGAGCCCACTGGGCCTCACGCTGGGCCCTTCCCCCTTGCTGACCGGGCCATGGCTTGCAGATGCTCTCACTTCTGATCACGACCACACGGCGTCCCTGGGCATTGGCACACCGCTGCCCAGTGCAGATGCCCAGCTGTGTGAGGGGTCTCCAGACTCTCCCTGGGGTCAGAACCTGCCTCTTCAGGTCCCAACATGGCAGCTCTGCAGGAAAGGGGAGGAGTGAGACCTCTTCGCCTGAGTATTGCCCAGCCAAATATCATGGCACCCGTAAGGTAGATCTCAGAGGAACTGAAGAGCTGACTTGGAAAATGTTAAAGAAAATGTAACCTAAAATTAAATACTTTCATGTCAGAGAAGTCCTTTTAAAATCAGAGAATAATCATAAACACCATAAAAGAAAACAGGGGCAAATATATCTAAATATAGAACCCCCAGGTGTCTGCGTGACGGTCCTCACGCTGGCCCAGGAGGGCCGTCTCCTCACCCGCAGCTCCAGCCCGGGGTGGACACAGGAGCTGTCGGCCCAGAGCACAGACCGGGCCCTGGTCTCCAGGAACCCCGAGACACTCGGGCAGTGCCTGCCCTGAGCATGCAGTCAGTTATGCCCTCACACACACACACACACACACACACACACACACACACACGGTTACACCAAAGACACACACGTTCGCACTCACCCCAGCTGGCTCCCATCCTAGACGCAGACTGTGGCACACGCCCAGTCCTAGGTACACACTCACACCTGCCCAGGGCTTCCCTGCCCCCAGGCCGGGCCTCTGCCCCCTTCCGGAGCCTCTTGCCTCGCACCTCACCAATGGCGCGTTGTGTGGGGTGGGGGCGACACCCCTCACGTTCCTTCCCTCGCCACACGGTGGCTCCAGCCAGGCAGAGGCTGCCTGTGCGCAGGCAGCAGCCAGGCTTTCGTGGAGATCAGACCCGGAAAGCAGCCCTCGTGCAGACCCTCCCGAGGGGGCAGGAGCGGGGGAGCTGCCCTCCCTGGGTCTCAGCGGGATCCGGGCCCCCGAGCCCTGCCTGTCTCCAACCCCAATGTCAAAACTGAAGGCAGAGAGACGCCCAGAAGCCGTGGCTGGCCCTGAAGGGCGTGTTTCACAAATACAGAGCAATCTCTACTGTAAGCTCAGATCTCATGGGCTGAATCTGGTGCTACTGCTTCTGAGTGTTAGAATTTTGGACAATTAACCTCCCAGAGCCTCTGGTTCCTGCACAGCAGAGCTTTATCTCTGCAGCAGAGATCCCAGGTGCCCCTCCTTAAAGACTGGCAGGAGACCGTGGACACGCGGCACACGAAAGACGTTGTGGGGCCCGCTCTCTGTCACCTCGCCATCCTGGGGTGGCTCTGTCACAGAAATGCCTGAGGGCAGATGAGCTCAGCTGGCCCTTCCAGGGCAGAGCTACAGCCAGAAGGCACAAGAGCAGGCACAAGCGCAGGAGAGAGGGGTCCTTCCTGCTGGGGACCAGCATGGCTGAGGGTGCTGAGCACAGCCTCTGCTAGGGCCTCTGGCTGGTGTTTCAGCTGCAGAGGAGCCAGGGCCCTTGTGACGGATGTCAGATGCCCAGCATCCTGACCTTAGAACTCTAGGCAGAAGCCAGGCCGGCCACCAGCAGCGCCCCAGGCTGCCAGCCCCGCTGCCAGCGCCCCAGGAGCACCACACCCTTCCCGCCGCTCCTGGGAGAAGGTGGTGCTCGTGCTCAGAGGTCAGGATCTTCCTTCCTCATGTCCACACTGGAACTGTTCCTGCTCACTGGTCCGGGGACAGGACACCAAGGTGGCGGCTGGGTCCAGCATCTCTGGCCTTTACTTCTCTTCCTGGACCCTGACCGTGGTCTGGGGGGGCTGGCAGGTCTCCAGGGGCTGGCCCGGGCTGGGGTTACAGCCGGACTCACCCAGCATCGGGAGAAGGAAGTCACAGCCTTGCACAGGCTTCCGTTAGAGGAGGCCTTCGGGACGTGGGGCGGGGCACTGCGACCGAGATGTGCCCTCTGTGGCCTGGATCTAGCCGCGGAGGCCAGGTGCCCCCGAGCCCCTGCTCCCGAGGGCCCCGTCACTAGGAGCAGCTCTCATCACCTCCAAGCCCAGCGGATCCCCCTTTATCAGGACCCCTGGCACCAGCCTGTCTGAGCCTCCCCACCTCTGACGCCCATGACAACTCTTCCGGTATCTGGGTGGCTGTGGCCAGAGCGTAACTGGGGCCGAAACTCCCACCACGACTCCCCGGAGGATAAACAAGCTGGACCAGGACAGCCCTGAAGCGCATGTGAAGACAGACGGGCAGGCAGGGCTGGGGAGGCCGGGGAGGCCACGCGCGCAGCTGTGGCAGGGCCAGAGCTGGCGGGAGGAGGAGCCAGTGACGTGCCCTCTTCTGTGCCCACCAGGAACGCGCAGCCTGTCCGGGCTCCCCTAGGAAGTGGGCGGCGCGGAGGGCTTTGCCCAGCTCCTCAGAGTCTCCCGCACTTGGCTCTCAAGCCCCAGGGAACGTGGCGACCGCAGGGCCCGGACTCCGCCCTCAGCTCCGGCCTCACGGAACTGTGCTTGGAGAAGCGCCGCTCTTCACACGTGGGCAGAACGGACCACTCTGGAGAAGAGGACGGGGTCAGGCCCTGCCAGGAGCCAGGAAGACCCTCCAAGTCCCGAGAGACCCTCAGGGAGCCTGGGCAGGGGCTGCCACGGGGGTGTCTAGGCAGGATGGCCGGGGCCCCACGGTCCAGACATTTGCTCAGGACCCGGACAGGGCAGCCGGAGCCTGGCTGTCTTCGGGAGCCCGGTTCTGCGCCCATCTCAGGGTTCACTGGACTTACAGCGGCAGAACCCTGTGCTGCTGGGGAGAAGTGAGGGGCCTCCTGCTGGCATGTGGCCCTCACCCCACAGCGGGGGCCCAGCCCCAGGGGGTGGCGCAAGGCTGTGCCCTCAGCAGCCATGGCCGCAGCCACTGGGAGGAGGTAAAAGGCTTGGAGAGCGTCATCGGCTCCTCCAGCAAGTCCAGGGCTGCAGCCACCAGTCTCCAGAACCTCGGCCCGTTTGGCAGCCTGGGCAGCTCACGCCGGAGTGCCAGGGAGGGGGCAGAGATCTGCAGGGGGCACAGCCCCAGGTGGCTGAGTCCCCACACTTACTGTCTTGTCTGTTTGCCACAGGTCAGTGGGGATCCAGATACCAAGCACTGGGCCGAGCTGGCCCCACGGGCCACCTTACACTGGCAGTGCCCGTCTTGCTGCCTCTAGGGGCCTCCTGGGAGGGATGGATTTGTGCCTGGAAAGGGACCCCCTGGCAGGCTGCTGCACTTCTGGGGAGCCGGCCGCATGCACCCCCCTGCTGGGTCCCACTGCTGACGACGTGTCCTCCGGGCTCCTAGTACTTCTGAGATATCCCAGATGAGGGGCACGCATGCGTCTGACGCCAAGATGGGTTGTGTCCTTTGGTTCCACAGACACCAGCAAGGGCCCAACTCAGCACTTCCCTGTTCTGTTCCCCCGGCGGACCTTGACCTTTCCAGAGGCCTTTCCTCACCCAGGCCTGCCATCCCGGGCTGCAGGACTGCCACCTGGTGGACACTGCCTCAACTACTGCCACCGCCGGCTGTGATCAGGACCCTCTCTCCAAGGTGTGGTGGGCGAGGGAGCTCCCAGCCCGCAGGCGGGAGTGTTGAGGCAGGCCGGGGTCACGCCCACACCTGCTTCCAGGGCCGGGGACTTCTGGAGCCGGCTTCCTCGGGTGGAGAAGCTCTCAGGAGGGAGGGGCCTCCAGGTAAAGGCTCCCCCGCTGTCCCCGGAGTCCTGAGAGGCGCCAGGCCCCAGCAGCCAGTCCCCTGTTCTGCCTCACCCGCGCCCGCGACGGTGTCCAGAGCAGGAGAGCCCCAGAGCAGCCTGGCTCCCGAGCCGAGGGCGTCTGAGGTGCTCCCGGGTGGAAAGGAGACTTGTAGGAGGACCCCGCTCCCCTCCATGCCTGGGCCAGAGCCTGGGCCAGACCCGTCAACCCCGCAGCGGGACAGACCTGGAAGCCGAGGCTCTCCCCCAAGATGGGAGGGTGGAGGCCTCATTACAGGCCCCTCCAAGCAGCCTGGCAACAGTGAATAATTTATGTACAAGGCGGAGAAGACAATAAATCAGCAGCCGTGATTAACATGAGCTGTTTTATGTGTGAGAAAGATCTATGGCAAGAGGGCTGCCCGGTTGCTGGTGATTAATTCCGCTGTTTTCACTGGCTTCTAGGCCTTTATGTGAAATCATGGGCCTGGAGTTTGTGGGGGCCCTGAGAGTGGCATGGGGGGCCCGGAGCAGGGGAGGGCGCGGTTCCCAGGACCAAGGATGAGGTACAACAGGTGGCATCTGGCCCTGAGGCCGGATGAATTGGGGTGCAGAGCAGAGCCTGCTTTTGTTGTGGAGTCACTTCTAAACCCTGGTCACCTGGGAGCCTGGGGAAGGAGGGCACCCAGATGAAGGGCATCCTGGGTAATCAGACTCTTTTCGGGACCGGTTCGGTTTCCGAGCCCCCTTCTGGCCTGCCCCGTGCCGCCAGTGCCCCTGCCAGGGGAGAAGTAGCATCGCCAGCACTGAGGCTGGGAGCCAGGCCCTGTGCCCACACCCAGGGGGGCTGCAGGAGAGTTCCGGGTGCTCTGCCCGTGCTGCCGGGGAGGCCCCTCCCTGGTTCCCACGCCTGGGCCTCTGGTCCCCGGCCAGCTCCAGCTGGTCCCCGTCAGTGCTGGGTTCCAAAGCCCAGCGGCGGCTCTGGGGTTAAGAGCCTCCCTGCCCAGCCGCTGGCCTGGCTCCCTCTTCCTCCTCCTTAGTGACATCTGGCCAATGTGGCCAGGTGGGCGTGGGGCTCTTCTGGGAACTGGACTCTGGCTGGGCTCGGGGCCCTCTGGGCCAGGCCGGACTGGGGGCTGTGGGAGAACACCCTCCTTCCCCAGCCTGGCTGGAGCCTGCCCCGAGGGAGTCTACCCACAGGTCAGTGCTGCAGAGTTCCCGGGCTGGGGTGGGAAGGGAACGTCGTGGCCCGGGGCCGGAGGGGCGCGGGGGAGGCTGGGGGCCAGACCGGAGTTCCGGCGGGAAGGGGAATGCTCTGGTCACCCGCCTGGAGCCAGCCCTTGTGCACACATGGGCATCTGGGCAGCAGCTCTGAGTCCTGGTTGAGCCGTGTGCACGAGCACGCGTGTGTGTCCCTGGCAAGCGTGAGCACAATCTGGCCCTGTGAGCAGCCCTGGTGCGGGTGTGGCACGCTTGGCACACCCAGCTTCCCCCACAGCCTTCCTCAGCCTCTAATCCCCTGTTTGCCCAACTCATCCTGGGGCTCCATTAATGACCCCGACAGGGACACCTGTAATTAGGCCAGGGCGAGGCCGTGCAGAGAGGCTGGGCTGACAGGGCCTAATGCCCAGGAATGCTCTCAGAGTGGTGCCGGCGCTGGGTGGCCCCGGACTCACCTAATACCTCGCAGAGCCCCCAGGTGGGCTGCAGGGGATTACTGGAGGGGCCCTGGAGGTGGCAAGGCCGCCCAGGCCCACCCTGCCAGCTCTGTACGGGGTGGGGGGCTCAGGCAGAGGAGAGCTGCCCTCCCGTGGCTGGGGGCCCAGCCGTCCTGCCTCGAGGCCCTTAGCCGCCCGTAGCTGTGCCCACAGCTGCGGGATAAGAAGCAAGGCGGGCCTGAAGCCCTCCCCCTCCCCTCCCCCCGCTTGTTTTGTTTGCTTTTGCAGCGTGTCCCAGTAGCTCCGTCCGCATTAACCCCTGACCCCCTGCAGCTCTCCTCCCGCTGACAGCGGTGTTGACACGGTGGCTGTTTTCAGGCGCAGTGGAGGCTCCAGCTTTTCCTTCCTGCCCACCCTCCCGGGGGGCCCTGCACACCAGATCAGAGCAGAACCCCACTCTGGGGACCCTGGCTTCCCCGGGGCAGCACTTACCCAACTAGAACAGCAGAGGCAGACCGATTATTATCTACACACACACCCACACGCGTGCAAACACACACGCACACATAGGATCTGAGCCCGGCAGCTAAACACATTTTTACCACCATGTTACACTCCAGCCCCTGCAGAGTACATTTCCAGTGACTATATTACCTGACCCAGCCTTTGGGTTTCTAGGGATTTCCCTGCCTATGTTTGGCCCTGTGTCAAAGGGCGAGAGTGTGTATCATGGGGAGGGTGCCGGCGTCGTGCCTGGGGGCTGCACACACGCAGCGGCCTAGGTCTCCAGGGAGAACCAGTCGGCAGCCCGGGTGAGTCTGTGCTGCTCGCCTAGAACACTCTTCAAGACACCAGGATAGCAGGGTGTCCTTAAAAACTGAGGTACAGTGCCGGAGATTTAGCTCAGTGGTTCCGGCGCCTGCCTCGCAAGTGCAAGGTCCTGAGTTCGATCCCCGGTAACCACATACAATGCTGGACATGGAGACTCACGCCCACCAGCCATCAATACCACATACCAAGTGCCGGGTGTGGTGGCTCACGCCTGTCATCCCAGCACTCGAGAGGCAGAGGCAGGAGGATTGCTGAGTTCAAGGATTGCCTGGGCTACATAGTGAGCTCAGGGCCAGCCTGAACTACAAAGCGAGACCCTGTCTCAAAAAAAAGAAAAAAACTGAGGTACACATCATGCTACCCTTTTGGGAAATGGGACGAAGAAAAATATGCGAATTAGTGTACAGGTAGCTTTGAAAATATCCATTAAGAAGCTCTTCCGGAAGTGACCGCAGTAACCTTCGGGAATGAGAACTGAAGGCTTGGCCTGGGGGGAAGGTCAGGTCAACTGTTCTACTCCTCTGCCCGTGACTTCTTAAAACACTGTCCATACTTTACCTTTCAAAATCAAATTTGATGTCCATACAGAAATAAATAAAACGTACATAGCTTCCCCTCAGTTATTGCCTCTCCAGAGCTCTTGCCCACAGAAACATACAAGGTGCTAGGCAGACACCTGCAGGCCGAGGTGGGGGTTATGGGCCCAAGGCCAGCCTGGGCTGTGTGGCAAGAACCTGCCTAAGATAAAATCAGTAAAATGGGCTGAAGATGTAGCTCAGCAGCAGAGCACTTGTCTACTATGTGTGATTTGCTGGGTTCAATCCCCGGCACTGCAAAAAAGAGAGACAGAGACACAGAGAAGTACACTAAGACAGAGCATGAATACCCTGCTTTAAATGACAAAGCCCTGGAAACAACTCAAACGCACCCCAGTAGGCAACCAGTTACATAGACGGTGGTGCGTCCCGACTGTCCCAAGGTAGGGACCCATCTCACCTGGCGTGGAAAAGACACAGAGACAAAAGTTGGAAGGAAAGCGGGAAATTCCAAAACAATACAAAAGACTCTTCCATTGTAGAAACAAAGGAAAGAGGAAAACAAAATACATGTTTCTCCATTTGCATGTATTTTACACGAGTGTCTCTCTAAAAGTCTGGGAAAATCACCACCAACTCAGTTCCAGGGACAGGCAGGAAGGGGAGCCCTTCTCCGTCAGGGTGAGCGGCTCCATCGAACGCCCCTGCGTGACTGCAAAGCAACTGTGGAAGAGCAAGAGGGCAACAGTCACTGGCCTAGTTTTCTCTCCCAGGACCTCGCGGCCTGCAGACACGCTGGCACCCTCTGTCTGCCACACGGCACCTGCGGCCACGGGAGTCCAGAGCCCAGCCAGCAGCCACAGTCGCCCCTCGCAGCCGTGGCTTGTCCCGCCCGCTGTCCTCTGAAGTCACTTTTCTCCTGAGCTCTGAGTCCCTTCAAGGGTAGGGACGTCTGCTTGGAGTTAATCTCCTGGCATCTCTGGAAAAAGTGCGGTGAGCCTTTTCCCTTGCTATCCACCTACCCCGCTGCCCTGGAGACTAGAGGAGTCCTCCTCCTTGGCACGGCTGGCACCTTCCTCGTCACCTGCTCCTGCTTTGGCTCCTTCCTGCCAGCGAGGGCCCGGGGCCTGCTCTGCCCCAACACCCCTCCTTGCCTCAGAGCACCCCCTTAATTATTCTTAATGGTAAAAACCATAAGAGCTTTATTAACTTTATTATGGACCCAATTAGCAGCTAATGCCCCATGACTACTGCCCCCTCCAATAATCCCATTAAACATAATGAAACAGGCTTCCCCCTTCCTGCTAGGCACGACTGAAGGGACAGGGAAATCCATCTTCCCGGCCCAGTTCTGGCGCACACACGCGCACACGTGCGCGCGCACGCACGCACACACACACACACACACACACACACCCCATTGGACACCAGCTTAGGCCCTGAAGCATCGCAGGACCAGATCTGGGTGTGCCAAAGACAAAGATTAATCAGCAAGTATCTCAGTGCCAGGCACTGTCCCCTTTCTCCCACCCTCTCTCTCTCTCTCTCTCTTTCTCTCTCTCTCTCTCACACACACACACACACACACTCACACGCACACAGCCTGGCTGCTGTCCAGAGTTTCTCGAAACAGGGGATGTGGAAGCTCGTGCCCTGGAGCAGCCCCTTCCAGCCCACTGGGGTTTCCCACTGGTCCACAGCCTCTCAGGACGGCTCTCCAGCCGGAGCCTGACGGAAGAGCTGGGTCTCCCCGAGGCCTGTGCCCTCCTCATGCCCAGGCTCTGCCCTCTCTGGCTGATCAGCTAGGAGAGCTGCCTTGCCGTCCCCTCCCTCCAGAGGAGACGCTGACGCACAAAGCGTCGACCAGTTTGAAGCAGCTGTTCTGCGTGACTCCCTTACAGGGCACCGAGCAGAAAATCTGCCCGTCCTGTGGCCGAAGAGGCAGAGGACACAGGAAAGCGCTGTCACCTACCGATGCTGCAGGGCACAGCATGGGGTCAGGGACCGACAGCACCGAGGGGTGAGCAGACTGGAGCCCAGAGCACCCCCTCTGCCACAGGGGCTTCAGGGGCGAAGCCAGGTGTGGCTCGGACCCCGGCTGTGCCAGCGAGCAGCGCCTCAGGCCTGGGTCCTCCGGCCCCTCCATGTCCACCCCAAGCTCAAGAATCGCCTCCAGGCGGGGTGGCCGTGGCCCCCGAGTCCGGAGCTCCGACCCTCCAGCAGGCCCTAGCTCCGGACGGGAGTGAACTCCAGAGTGACAGGACAGAATCGCTCTGGCCTGCAAGGAAACGAGCCCCTTGAACCCTGTTCCCACTCCCTCCCTGGGCTGGCGTCCTGGAAGCAGCCTCTTGAAATGGGTTCCCGGAGCCTGGGAGAGGGGCTGGCCTGGTGCCAGCCTCCAGCTGCTGGTGCCCCACTGCTCTGCTCCCTTGCCCAGCCCCCGCAGGGCCAGGAGTGAGAGGAGGGTCTCGGCTCTGCCCCAGCCCTGCACACACCCAGCACGGAGGCCTCTGCTGTGCCGCCTCTGGGGCAGGGGCAGCGTGGTCAGTCAGTGCCCTGTCTTCCCAGGACATCGCTCCGGGGGCTACACGGTCTGGGGCTACGCAAGGGGGCACTGGGCAGTCTGCACGTCCTCCGCCCAGGATGAGTGTCCCATGGCTTGGCCGGCCCCTCCCTTCCCACTGTCCTCACGCCGCCACAGGGAGCCACAGGGACGGGGCCTGGGGCTGTGGCCACTGGGGAGGGACCCGTGGGGACGTGGCGGGCGGAGACTCCAGCGCAGGCGTGGGCTTCACTGCCTCCTGGCCGTGAGCTGAGTCTCCCAACCTCTCTCAACTTGTCTCACCTGCAGAATGAGGCCGAAAGTGGAACTTGCTTCACTTTCTTTGTGAATACTAACTAGCAACGCTGTCAAAGCTCAGCCGGAAGCCGGCTCTTAGAGCACGGCCATGAAAGACAGTAGCTAACACCTCCCACCTCAGGGCTCCGGAAGGCGCAGGCCCCGCTGCCCTGGCATGGCCACTATGGGGCACTGACAGGTCCTGGCTCACTCCCAGGAAGCCCGAAATGTGCCCCTCTCATTCCCATCTTCGCATGCGTGCGTGTGCATACACACACGCAGAGTTCCTTCACTCCTCTTTCCCCTGGAGCAAGGAGGCAGAAAGAGACACCAGTTGGAAGGGTGTGGAAATTAGCAGGAGCGGAGCGGTGTCAGCTGGAAGGCAGCACCCCCACCCCGGCGTGCCTGCCCTGAGGTCCGTGTTTCCACAAGTCTCTGCAGGGAGACCCGCCCGGTGCCCGCCGGTGGAGCCTGACACAGTCGGCAGTGGCCAGGAAGGCGGAGGGCGGTGGCTCGGCAGGTAGAGAGCCGCCCAGCTCCCGCCCTGGCTCTGACCTGACGCCTGGAGCCCAGCTGCCCTGGCCAGAGCCAGGCTCAGGGCTGAGCCAGCAGCTGACGCGAGAGGGTTGGGCACACTGGCCTCTGCCCACAGGACCTTCCCAGCCGCCCTTCAACCTGTGGAAGGTCCCCGGAGGCCCCGCCTCTCCGGGAAGCCAAGCTCCACTTCCGGTGCGCTCCCCGGCCGGGAGCCAGGCCTCTCCTGTCTCTGTCATCGTTAACCGCCACAATTACTGTTATTCGCAGAGACAGGCCACAGTGGTCAGGGACTGGTGGGGCGGGTGAGATGAAGCCCTCGGAGCGCGCCTCGCCAGGTTAATGCTCCTGCCCGTCCGCCTGACAGCTGCAAGATTGATTACCCGGGCCTCCCGCTCTTTATAACTCGATCAGTCGAATTAATCTCTGGCTGTCGGCCCATCTGATGCCTGAATCGCAAATTTAATTTGGAGGTGCACAGCTCCCCCTCCATCCCGTCCTCCCGTCCTCCCACCTCCCCTTCCTCGGCGGCCGCTTCCTCTTCCCTTTCCCACCCGTTCCTCCGGCCTGCGCCCTCCTGCTTCGGGGCCTCCGCCCCTCCGGCTCTTCCTCCCCTCTGCGGGGGCGCAGGAGGGGGGCGCCACTGAGTCAGCAGCCCTGAGCCGGCGCCCCAGGCCCCGCGCGCACCCACGGCGCTGGCCCCACCCCAGACGGAGCAAGGGGGAGGCTGACACTAAGTAAGACATATTAATGTACTAAAGACTTAATGAAGTTGGGGGGGTGGGAGGGGTGGAAAGTGCTTGCTTTATTAGTTTATGGCCGATTAATGGGGACGCCATTACTGTGATGGAGATGGATTGCCGCTGTCAGCGCCTGGGCTGCGGGCTGAGCCTCTCCTCGGGTGGTGGGTGCCTCGGACAGTCAGAGAGGAGGCTTCATTAGAAGCGTC
>PVIC010001411.1:0-92171 GCA_004025085.1 Thryonomys swinderianus | reverse complement strand
GAAACACTGACTTTTTATAGGTGCATAGTGTTTGGATGAACGATAATTTACATTGGGAAATGGAACATGTAGTTTTACAGATTCAAGTATATGTGTGAATAAATCCTCACAAATCAAAGGCTGTTTTAACTTGACAGAGATTGTCAAATTGCCCTATAGAGTGATTTACAAGAGTGGTATCTTGCTAGGCATGGTGGTGAACACTTATAATCACAGCACTCAGGAGGCTGAGGCAGGGTATTACCATGACTCAAAACTAGCCTGGGCTACAATGTGAATTCAAGGCCAGCCTGAACTATAGAACCAGATGCAGTCTTAAAAAAAGAAAAACAAACAAACATATAAACAAATGAAAGAGAGAAAGAGAGGAGAGAAAGGGAGACATCTTTGTTGATATAATTTAAAATTTTTACCTGTGAACTGAAAAATTCATTATTATTATAATTTTAATTTGGATTTTATTTTATCTTAAGAATGTATTTGTACATTTAGAGAATTTGTTTCCTCCCCTATGAACTCTTCATATTTATTTATTTATATTAATTTTTAACTTTATTGGTACATTGTATATAGACATCATGATCACATTCAATTTTGGGAATTTGTACCAGTATATGGCACAATTCAATTCTCAGTTCTCATTTTTTCCCATTCCTCTATTTTTTTTTGAGACAGGGTCTTGCTTTTTAGTTCAGGCTGGCTTGGAGCTCACTGTGTAGCCCAGGCAAGCCTCAAACTCAGGAATCCTCCTGCCTCTGCCTCCTGAGTGCTGAGATTACCAGCATGAGCCACCTGCATTGTGGTATGTGGCACTGATTGCTGGTGGGTGTGAGTCATCACACCTGGTATTGTTGTATGTGGTTACCAGGGATGGAACTAGGGGCCTTGTGCTTGCTAGACAGGTGCTGTAACCACTGAGATAAGTCTTTGGTCAACTCTTCATATTTTTCCCAGTTTTTCAAAGGGAAAGATAATAATTTTCCTAGTGATTCTTAAAATTTACATTTTAAGAAAGATGTGCTGTAATACGTTTGTCTTTTTTTTTTTGATGGAGTATCAGTATGTAGTTCAGGCTGGGCTTAAACTTCTTGTATAGCTCAGGCTGGCCTGAAACTTAAGGTGATCTTCTTGCCTTAGCCTCCTGAGTGGTGGGATTATAGGCATGTGCCACTACACACACACCTGGTAGGTTTTTCTTGAAGAATTAAAAATTTTTAATGTAGCTAAATTCACCTTTCTTCTCTCTCTCTCTCTCTCTCTCTCTCTCTCTCTCTCTCTCTCTCTCTTTTTTTTTTTTGTTGAGACAGGGTCTCACTTTGTAGTTCAGGCTGACCCTGAACAATGTATCCCAGGCTAGCCTCTAACTCAGCAATCCTCCTGCCTCTGCCTCCTGAGTGCTGGGATAACAGGTGTGAGCCACCACACCTGGCATTGTGGTGTTTGGTACTGATTGCTGGGATTATAGGCATGAGCCACCATGCCTGGCATTGTGGTATGTGGTACTGGGACTTGAACTTGGGACCTTGTACTTGCAAGGCAGGTGCTGGAACCACTGAGCTAAATCCCCAGCCCAAATTCACCTTTCTTTGAAAGCATCTGTATTTGTGTATAGGAAAACTTTAATTGCAGATTATTATAAAAGTTCTTTTTGGGAGCCAGGGATTTAGCTCAGTGGTTCCAGCATCTGTGTTGCAAGTGTAAGTTGAGTTCAATCCTTGGTAACCACATACCACAGTGCTGGGCATGGTGGCTCATGCCTGTCATCCCAGCACTCGGGAGGCAGAGGCAGGAGGACTGCTGAGTTCCAGGCTTGCCTGCGCTACATAGTGAGCTCAGGGCCAGCCTGAACTACAAAGTGAGACCACGTCTCAAAACAAACAAACAAACCAACAAGAAAAAACAAACAAAACAAAATAAGAATAAATAAAAGTTTTTTATTCTTTCTTAATGATACATTTTTTAAAATATATAATATTTTGCTCCATCTGAAATTTATTTTGCTGTAAACAATAAGGTAAGAATCTATGTTCAGATTTTCTTAAACAAATTGTTTTCTTTCCATATGGTCACTTTGCTGCTCCAGGACTACTTATTAGTTATATATCTTTTCCCCAATGATTTGGAAAACCCCAAACTTTATTATATACTAAACTTCTGTAACTCCCTGGGTCTCTTTCTGTGCTTTTTATTCTGTCCAGTGACCTGGCCTAATCATATCTAGCTTCACATGTTAAATTCTTTGACTTTTACTATTATTTCAAAAGTGTCACAACAGTTTTTCAGGCCAGTGTTAGGGACAGAGTTGGAATCTAGCAAAACTATCTGGACCATATATAGACAATCTATACATTTGGCTTAAATAATTCTTTATTCATCCTTGGGCCAACTACTCCAAAACAGGTTCTGTTGCTTGAGCACTGGGGTGGAGATGTCTTGATACCACACACTTTGCTTTCATTTAAGTCTCACAAAGACCATAAGAAATAATGTATTCTTTGCATTGTTTTGGTTGCAAGAAACAGATTCAGAGGCCCTTTCAAATAATAAGTTATTGTGTATATATTTATATATGGATCTCAGCCATCTCATCAAGAGAAGCCACACAATAAGATCTCACAGGAAGGTCTTTATTTTTTTTAATTGCACATCATTTATGTAATTTTAAAACACAAGTGTACAAAACTGATTTTGTGAGTTTCATTGCATGTGTATTTAAGGACCTGCTCAACACAGTAGAATTCTGGTCTATGACAAGTTGGGAAAGAAAAAGAGTATAAATATTAGAATTGAAGTGTGAGAAGATAAAAATTACACATACTGTAAAAGGATCTTGTGCTGACCAATGAGAGAGTGTTATGTCCTTATAGTATGAAGTGCTTTGTTTGCTTGTTTTGGCTTTTTGAGATGAGATATCACTATGTGATTCGGCTGGCCTTGAACTCAGTGTGTAGCCCAGGCTGGCCTCAAACTTGAAATGATGCTTCTGCTTCAGCCTCTCAAGTGCTAGGATTAGAGGTATGTACCACCATGCCCAGCTCTTATGAGGTGCTTTAAAAATTAAAAGTCAAAATGTGAGACTTCAGGTGTTAGAAGTATAGAATGAGAAGTAAGAAATTAGATGGAGGAGAGTAAGCTTGGGGTAATAGAGGAAGGAGATGATTGGGGAGACAATGTTTCTTCTTTCTTTTCTTTTTCTTTTTTTTTTTTTTGAGATAAGGTCTTAGATACAGTTCAGTCTGGTCTTGAACTCACTATGCAGCTAGGCCAGTCTAGCTACTCTAAGTGATCCTGCTGCTTCAGCTGTTTAAATGCTGGGATTACAGGTGTGTGTATCATACCCAGCAACAATGTTTTTAGTTGTACCAGTCAGGATAAAACAGGTTATACTACAGTAACAAATGACCCTACAATACAGTAATTCAGTGACTTAAAATGCTAAGGTAATTTCTTAGTTAAACTACTTGTCTGTTACAGATTGGTAGGGATCCTGCTCTGTGTCATCTTCAGGCTAGTAGAGGCTTTGTCTGTCTTTGTGATAGTCAAAGCAAAACTGTGTGTAATTACTGAATTTTTCATTGGCCTAAATAAGTCACATGGCCACAGCCAACCTTAAAAGGGCATTGTCATGCAATTCTACCAGGGACTCAGAGGGAGAAGTAGACATACTTGGTGAATAGCATTACCACATTTCCCTGAAAATGAGACCTAGCCAGAAAAAAAAAATCAACCTTGAAAACTAGAGATAAAATTGCCAGCCCCAATTCAGCCTATCCTTGCTTTACTTGCCTTATGGAATAACCAGTGAGCTCGAGAATAGTGATGGCATGTAAGGCAAAAGAGTAGAGATTATTGTAAGTACTGAGGATAACCTATAACAGGGGTGTCAGACCTATGGCACGCATGCTGCAATGGGGACGTAAAGCTCTCTGTCAGTACCCAAACCAAATGGTCCCAGCAGCTTAGCATTGGGTAACAGTCCCCCCCACCCCCCGCCAAAGTCTCAGTATTCAGTTTTAGTTAGTGTTGCCACTTCATGACAAATTAATGGGTTTTGGGTTGCAGTCAGGGCACTTGGTGTCTAAAAGGTTTGCCATCACTAGGTTATCATGATGTGAGCCATGAGCTGTTAGGTTTGGAACTAAAATGCTCCCACAGAGTCCAGCTTATGGGCTTTGGGAAAGTGACCGAATCATAAGAGCACAAACCTAAGTAGCAGATAATGCATGGGTGAGTTCACAGGGAAAGAGATCTTAGGAGGGGGGGTCTCGATGAAGAGAATAGGCCATGGGAGTGTGCAGGTAAGGAAGTGTGTCTTGTCTCTGACCCGTTCCTTTTCCTCTCTGCTTCCTGCCATGAGGTGAGTAACTTTACTCTAATGCTACATTTCTGTCTCACCTCAGGCCTAAAGCAATGGAGTCTGCTGGCCGTGGACTAAAACTTTGGAAACCATGAACCAAAGTCAACTTTTCCTCCTTTCAGTTGATTTCTCAGGTGTCTTGTCTCAGCAATAAAAAGCTGCCAAATAAATGTAGAAGGTGAAGTAGCCCAATTCTAAGTTTTAGATTAAAGACTCTGGAACAGTCATCAACTCACAAGTCAGGTGGTATCCTCTGGGGTGTGGGAGCAGCCACACCTGCACTGTGCATGTGAATAAATTCTCAAGACTTTTCTAAGGGCTTCATGATCAGAAATATACACAACTACGAAACCCTGAGGTGGTATGTTCACCCTGATCTTTGCCCTAAGAACTCATCCTATAATTGATGGTTATTTTCCTACTCCAAAGAGATATTGGATAAAGAATAGTACCTCTAAAAAACAAAGAACAGAGGTATACTGTTCTTCTGGATTCTTTAGCTGATACTTTAATCTTGACTCTCTAACTCCAGGGTCTCCTTGAAATACTAACCAGTGTTTCAGATGGGAGCAGCTAACTCTGCATTTTCCCTCCTGGTTCAAACTCTGCCAATAGTGGTGCTATACTGTCCTCTCTGATTTAAGGAAGCAATTTTGTAATATTCTTAGACTGACTAGGGAGTAAGTGCCCTGTAGCCATTTCATGTGCCAGCTTTTTATTTCTTCAGAAAGATAAATACTATATAAAGAATGTTAGCTTCACTGGGTTCCAGGACTGTACACCCATATAATCTACTGCAGTGAGACACAATTTTTTTTTTTTTTTGTAGACAAGGTCTTGCTATATAGTTCAGCCTTGAACTCACTATATAGCCCAGGCTGGTCTCAAACTTGCAAAAATCCCCCTGCTGTAGCCTCCTGAGTGCTGGAGTTATAGGTGTACACCTCCATACCTAGCTGAGAACATCAGTTTCTAAATTTCCCATTTCAGTTATTCTGCAGGAGGCAGGAGTCGGACAGTATCACTTGTGAACCAGTGAATAGGGATTTTGTTGACTACCATGTACCTTCTTCTTTCCAGAAAGCTAGATCCATTTGGGATCCATCCAAAATGTGGCCCTATCCTCAACTGTAGGTGTGGCCTTGGTTAACCTAAACCAGGTCATCTCATTTTGACACTATTGAGATTTTAGTCTGAGTTCATTGTTGTGGGGCTGTTGTATGTGTGTTATTTATTTATTTATTTTCACACTTTTGGTTTTTTGAGACGGTCTCATTATGTAGTTCAGACTGGCCTTGAGCTCATAGTGATCCTCCTGCCTTAGCCTCTTGAGTACTGGGAGTACAGTTGTATGTCACCACACCCGGTATTTGCTGTATGTATTTTAACATGAGTAGCAGTGGAACATTCCTCTCTCCCGCAGTGACAACGAAGGATGTCTCTAAATCTTGTTGTTTGTAGATGAAACTTGGATGCGGGGCAGTCGGGCAGTTGGGCAGTCATAAAGCTAATCTGGGGAGCAAGGCAAACCCAAGACATTCTCTGAGAGGTGGGGCCAGAGCCCTGCTGCACTAGCTTGGTTGAAACAACAAACATGCTTATTGTTGGAGCCAGGGTGTTCTGTTGCTCGCATCTGAAACCATCCTAACTGAAGTCCCCGGGAGCAGGAGCGGGTGGTGCAGGGAGAGGCCCTGTCAGTTTTGTGGCGGCGCTGCTGGCAGCAGGGCCGTGGCTCTGCCTGCTGGGACAAGCACCTCTTCATTAGAAGCAGTACACCTCCCTCCACTGAAACGACAGGAGGTGAGTGAGTTTTCTTGCGTATTTGGCAAGTTCCTAAGAAGAAACCGAGTTCCTATGTAGAGGGCAGGGACAAGGCCACTACAAAGATAAGGACTGGATGCTGCTGGGGAAGAAAGAGATTCACTCCAACAAGGTGGAGGGGTCAGACTGGCGGTGGTGCCGAGGGTCTGGCGGAGTTAGATTTAGATGCTGAGACAGACACAGATTCGGCTGGTCTCGCAGCCCTGAAACCAAAGCACCCAGAGTCTTGTTGGAGCCCAGTTTTCCCTGTTGGCTGCATGCATGAGCCCTTGGGAGTTTTAAAAAATACTGATGCCTTGGCTGGGGTTGTAGCTCAGTGGTGTCCCACCTGCTCAGCAAGTGCAAGACCCCGAGTTCAATCCCTGGTACTGCTAAAAACAAAAACAAAAAACAACAGAAAACAAAAAGACCTGGTTTTTACCTCCAAATGTTCTTCATATAATTGGATTGCACTGTGGTCTGGGCATTGTTAACATATATTTTACATTTTAAATTTTGATAGATTCAGGTGTTTTCATTCCCAATTTTCTATCCTATCGTGGTGTCTTCACACTAGTCAGGTTTTTTCCTTAATTTAATATTGTTATCTGGTGACTTGATGGCACTTGTACTGGTACAAAACTGTACAAGATAATTGTGTGCTTGCGTTTCCTGTCAGTGTGGTCCTCTAATTTGCATTATATCTATGCACAGATATAATTTCATTTTCTGTTCCTTTTTTGTGTACTGGTGGTAACTTTCTGCAATACTGTTCTTCATCCCGCTTTTTTGACTTAACCGGGTCTTGGATTATTCTATACTAGTGTTTACAGAACTTCTGTACTTTTTGTTACGTGGTGGCTAAGCAATTCTGTGGTGCACATGTGCTTGGACCAAATCAGTCCTCAAATAATAAATTTGAGGACCAAATCAGTCCTCAAATAATAAAATGTAGGTGGGGCCTAGTCTTTCTATGGCAAGTGATATTGCAGAAAAGACCGTTTCCCTGCACAAACAGATAAACCTGTAAGAAGAATGGAATGCCTGGGCCACAGAGCAGGCACCCTTGTGTTGGTGAAGGGTCAGATTGGTCTCATGGAGACAGTTCTCCCACCAACAGCTTATTCTTCTGTTATAATAATGAAGAAAAAGACAAAACATCTAGAAGCTTGAACTGTGTGTGGAACTTGGAAGACCAGCACAAAAGGCTTATCAGTGTTTCATAAACTCCATTTCCTTCTAGAAAAGTCTGTTCACTTTAAAAAGTTTTTCTTTAAAGTGTGGTTTGGTATGTTATTATGTGATTTTTGGCCACCCCAAGAGCAAAAAAAAAAAAAAAAGGTAACAGTGTAGTTTAAATTTGCATTTATTGTGGGTGACATTATTTATCTTTTCATATGTCAAATAGCTATTTGTTCTTTTCCCGTGACCTCTTTACTGTGTCCTTCACCCAAGGGTTGGATTTTTTTCTTAATAACTTGAAGAAGCTTTTTATATGATAGGAAGACAAATCTTTTGCATGTGGTATATATTTCTGTGTGGCTGTATTTCAATTTTGCTTAATAGTCTTTCTGGGTTTTTGTTTTGTTTTAAGACAGGGTCTCACTTGGTGGTTCAGGTTGTTCTTAGCTCCATATGTAGCCCAGCCTGGTCTCAAACTTGCAGTGATCCTTCTGCCTTTGCCTCCTGAGTGCCAGGATAATAGGCATGCGCCACCATGCTCAGATTATGGGAATTAAAAATAAAAGACATTTAAGTTTTTAATCCTTCCCAAAAATGGCTTCATCATTCTTCATTTGAAAAGTGATTGGGCCAGAGATGTAGTTCAGTGGCACCATACCTACCTAGCAAGTGCAAAGTCCTGAGTTCAATCCCTGGTACCGTCCCCCACCCCCAAACCAAAAGTGAATGAGTGGGGCCTGGTGGCACACAAGCTGTAATCTCAGCATTCAGGAGGCTGAGGCAAGAGGATTGCCTGAGATTTGAGGCCAGCTGGGTTACACAGTCAGTTTAAAGTCAGCCTGAATTACATAGCAGGATTCTTGTCTCAAAGAACTGGAAAGTAAGTGAAAATTTACACAGTCAATCCCTGTCTAAAATAGTAAAGCAATCTCTAAAAGTGAATGAACTAGCTTCCTCCTATGGTTTGCAGAAATTTTGGGGTAGAGGGGCTGGGGATTCAGTGGTTCTGGAGCCTGCCTCACAGGTGCAAGATCATGAGTTCAATCCCTAGTACCAAAAATAAATGAAAGTAATTATAAAAGTAAATGTGGGGAGTAGTCTTATTTACTTTTCTATATGAATATTAGAATAAACATTTTTTAAGAAGTGCATTATTTTAGGTATAGTCTGTTTAAAATTTACAGATTAATCTATAAGGAAGTCAAATTCATGATTGTTAGATCTCCCTACTTAGTCCAGTCTTTCAAGTTCCTTATACAGTTTGAGTTCCTGGAATTTTGTCTTTCTGTTCATTATTATAATGGAAGAACGATGTCACTAACATGTGTGGTTAATTTGGCAACAAGATTGTTTGAAATTCTGCAGGAGATCCCAACTAAACAGGTGTAGGAGTGAGGGATTCCCTGGCATCCATTGGCTGGGGTCTAGAATATTTTGTCCCTGAATTGTTTAGGATTGTCTACAGCTGTGTTAATAAAGAAACGGACTGGCTGAAGGCTTTGTTATTGCTTACACTTTCCCCAGGGTATGGTTCCTTCCATGACCACAGGAAGGGTTCCCCCATGCCTTGTCCCAAGGAACACTGGAGGCTAAAAATGTTTGGAGTCTCCTAGCATTCTCTGCTCTTCATATTCAGCCACTTAATTACATCCTACTTGCCAATCTCTTACATTTTTCTCAGTTCTCTCATTGTTTCTTGGCTCTGAGTTTAATAGAAGTCTTCCTGCAGCAGGTTTTCTTAGGACTCTGGAAAACCTGCCAATCTGTTCTCCTTTATGCAGCCAGCTCATGTGCTGGGTCGTCAGATGCCAACAGGATTCTCTTGCCCCTTCCTTTCAGTAGAGCCTGTCTACCTGCCCAGCATCCTTCGTTCCATTCCCCTCTGGAATCATCCCTTTAGACCAGAGTCCTATACTTCCATTTAGAACAAACCATCTTTCCCACATCCAGACACTTGTTGACTATGGACTAGTATTCAGGGTGTTGTAGGCAAAAGGCTTTGCACATTCCATTTCACGACGTCTGCTTTAAAGACAAGGAAACTAGAGCTCAGAAAAGCTCAAGATCTTATAGCATCCATCCCTGTGCCAGCCTTCCAGGCCACCATGTCCTTCTCATTGCCTTATGCCAGGCAGGAGGAGAGGGTCAAAGATGAAGCCCTCAGACTTGGGATGGCCTTGGGGGAGCTCTGATGATCTACTCTATGGCCTTCCCCATATCTCCTGTGACAATGAACCCACGGAAGTGTAGGTTCTAGGCTGCCACTTGTGTGTAGAGCTCACTGTCATTTCAATCATAGTTTTTTAAATCTTATTTTGCCTACTGACTACTTTCCCTGCTCTACCTACTACTTTTCAAGGTTTTTGAGGTGTTTTGGGATTTAGAAAGCCAACTCCTTTAAGGCTTCTGCTCCTGAGAGATGATTGCAGAGAGGAAGAGCAGAAGGGGGACTGGGCAGGTAGATGAACCGAAGGGAGGTAACAGGATTCCATCAGTACCAGAAGACAGTGCATGGGCTGGAAAGAAGTGGAGGACAGATTAATGGGAAATGACCTCAGTGTCCTGAGAAAAAGTGTTGGAGGCCTCAGTTAGACTCATGGGAGAAAGACAGAGAACCAGTGAAAGAACTGAGAAAAACAAGAATGAGGTAGCATGAATATGGCATTTAAAACTTTGCACAGTAGCACGTTCAGTAGTTGTTGGGTGTGGTGTATATTTGTGACATTTTGAGAGTTTCCAGTCCTTTCACATCTTTCTTTTGTTTTGGGTTTTGTCACACTGTGACTCCATACTTCTGGACCATTTTCTTGGTTTCCCTCGCAGGTGGGGTATGGGCACCTTACTCAAGGTCTGCTAAGTAGTTGCAAAACAACAATCTGAAATGCCACAAAGATGGAGGTATCACAGGATACAGAGAGGCAGGCATCCAGCTGTCAAAGGCAGCTGTGACGTGTCTTTGCTGTAGCATTGCATGTCTAGTAGCAGGAGTGTGGGCAGAGATAAAAGCCCAGTGGCTATAGCAATAGCACGTGGACAGGCACGTTTCATGGTGTATGACTTGAGTATCACTCCTTGGGAGTGCACGCCTCCATGCCTCATTCTGTGGCCCTCCTGAAGATCCAGCATGGGTTTTAAAACTAATCCACACTCTCCTCTCTTTTGGTGTTTTGAGACAGGGCCTCATTATATAGTGCAACCTGGTCTTGAACACATAATGTAGCCTGGGCTACATCCTCCTGCCTTAGCTCCCACCCTTCTCTGGCAAGATCATGCAACTATATCCTGTAACAAATTTCTTTTTGTTTAAACTAGCTAGGGTGGGTCCTGTTTGCAATTCTGATAGGGAACATGAAGTTGTGAATCTTTGTGGCTTCTATTTCTCTATTTTATCTTATTTTTAATTATATTTTTGCAGTACTGGGGATTGAACTCAGGATCTTGTGCTTGCCAGGCAGGCACAGTGCCACTGAGCTACATCCTGGGCGCCATTTCTCCATTTTAAATGCTTGTAAGGGCCCCAGAGGTAACTCAATGGCAGTGAATCTGCCTAGCATGTCCGAGGCCCTGAATTCAATCCCTAGTATTGAAAACAAACAAACCAACAAACTTTTAAATGCTTTCCTTTCCCAATTTATACATTATAGTTGTGTAACTGAGCTCTGAAACACAAGAGACCATCTGTACCATTAGGGCCCAGTGCTAAAGATACTAGGATGCAAGGAGTTGTATTTTAAGATAAATTTTATTTTATTTTACCCCATTCCCCCCAAGCCTCCTCCCCTCCCTGTGTAAGAAAGCTTTGTTTCCATTTTCCTTCTATTTTCACTTTTTTTCTGTCCCTTTCTCTCTCCCTCTCCTCCCTTGTTCCCTTTCTCCTTCTGACTCCCCTTTCCCAACATTCATCATAGATTTCAGTCCTTATTTCCACTCTGATTTTCATACAAGAGAAACAATAAAGTATTTAAATGTTTGTGTCTGATTTATTTCACTTAAGGCTATGGTCTCAAGGTCTATCCACTTAACTATAAATTTCTGAAGCTCACCCTTCTTTATGGCAGTGTAGTACTCCATTATAAAACCATATCTTCTTATCAGTTGATGGGCATTTAGGTTTTTTCCAACATTTACTGATTACAAATTGTGCTGCTAGGGGCCAGAGATTTAGCTCAGTGTTTCCGGCATCTGCAAGGTCCCTGCCCTGGTTCTATTCCAGTAACCACATACAGCAATACCAGGCATGGTGACTCATGCCCACCAGCAATCAGTACCACATTCCACAATGCTGGGAGTGGTAGCTCACGCCTGTAATCCCAGCACTCAGAAGGCAGAGAGGAGGATTGCTGAGTTCGAGGCTTGACTGGGGTACATAGTGAGCTCAGGATCAGCCTGAATCTCAAAGCGAGACCCTGTCTCAAAAACAAAACAAAACTAAACAAAAAACCAAATTGTGCTGCTATAAACATGAGTATGCATATAGCCCTGTAGTATGATGCCTTTACTTCTTTCAGGTGGATAACAAGATGTATAGCAGGGTCAATTGGAACCTCTAGTTTTACTTTTTGAGAAATCTGCCACTGATTTCACAGTGGTTGCGCCCACTGTATTCTCATAAACACTGGAGAAGGGCAAGGAGTTGTATTTATATTCGGGTCATGTACATCTTGTTTTAAACTTCTCTATATAATTCCATCAATTAGAATATGCTACAAAGGCAGGCATGGGTGTTGCATGCCTATAATCCCACTGCCCAGGAAACTGAGGCAGGAAGATCATCGAGAATCTGAGGTCAGCCTGCGCTGCACAGCGAGTAGTTCAAGAATAGCCTGAACTGCCTAGCAAGACTCTGTCTCAAAACCCTAAAACACAAAGCAAAACAAAACAAAGAATGTTTTCAAACCCATAAATCTTAAAAAAGATAAATCACTAAAAAAGAAAAATAGCCATAGCCATGCATAGTGGTGAGTACCTGTAATCCTAGCAATTGAGAGGCTGAGGAAGGAGGATTGTTGTGAGTTTGAGGCCACCCTGGGCTACATAGTTAACTCAAGGTGAATTTGAACTACACAGACAGAATCTGTCTCAGAAGTAAGTAAGTAAATAAATAAATAGTAAAAGGAGAAATAGTTGGTAGATAGAAGTCTTTTTGGTGTCTTCCTAGGACAGTTCCCTGATGCCTGACAGCCAGCCTCGGTCATTGCTGGGCAGAGCTCGTGCCAGTGCCAACCTGGCACACAGCTGGAAAACTGGCACTTATATCTGTCAGACCACTGTTGGCTGACAGAGCCTGTGGCTGTGACTCTCCCACTCCTGAAACTCTACCGCATATAAATACACAGGCGTAGTTGGCTTTTAATGACAGACTTTTCTATTCTGTAGTATTTGTTTTATGTGTTAGGTTCACGTCTCTGACTAAACGGTTAATCACACAGGGGCAAGAATCCCATCTTATGTTTCCTTTTGTATTTCCCATAGCACTGAAAAGTTCTGAACATTGTAAAGGTTTAATAAATATTTGCTGAATGATTTGCCTTTATTTGGAGCCATGGAGTATAAATTATATGGCTGTCCCACCACTCTTAAACATCTCTGTGTGTGTGGTATCTGAACATCAATAAATCAACTCTAGCTATGGAGTTTGGCATCAGAAAAGCCCAAGATGCACATCTCAGCTAGGTGGGTAGCTTCTCTTAGTTTGTCATGTATAGATCGGAGGCTCAGGACAACACACGTCTGTCTCCCAGGATTATTGGGAGCTTTGTAAAAGATAATGTGTACTTAAGTCACTTGTGCTTCTTTTCTTTTCTTTCTTTCTTTCTTTTTTTTTTTTTTTTGAGACAGGATCTCTCTTTGAACTTCAGGCTGGCCCTGAGCTCACTATGGAGCCCAGGCAAGCTGCCGCGAGCTCAGCAATCCTCCTGTCTCTGCCTCCCGAGTGCTGGGATTACAGGCATGAGTCACCACGCCCGGCATTGTGGTATGCGGTGTTGATTGTTGGTGGGTGTGAGTCTCCAAGCCCAGCATTATATGTGGTTACCAGGATCGAACTCAGGACCTTGCGCTTGCGAGGCAGGCACCAGAACCACTGAGCTAACCCTCCGGCCCTTGTGCTTATTTTCTAATCCACATGATGGGACAGACGGAGTGGAGGAGGCATTAGCATTAGTGTGTGGAAAGGGGGTCATAATTGACCCCACTGACTTTGGTCCCACCTGCAGGGACAGTGAGTTTTATTGCACCAGACTGTTATCTTTCTGCGTGTTTCTAGGCAGAAGATTTGATAATCCTTTTAAATGTCAGTTCCTTCATAAGAAAGCTGACTTTATTTTAGGGGGGTTTTCAAGACAGGATGTCAATCTATAATTCAGGCTGGCTTTGGACTCACTATGTAGTCCAGGCTGGCTTCGAACTCACAGTGATCCTCCTGCCTCAGGCTCCAGAGCGTCGGGATTACAGGTGTGCGCTCCCTTGCCTGGCCTTAGGTGATCCTCCTCGTCTGCCTTAGACTGCATAACACAGTCCACTCTCTGCCCTGCCCTGCCCTGCCCTCCACTTGGTTCAGGCCCTTATCCTACAGTTTCTGCCTCTTCTTGCTGCATGTGAGGGCACTTACTGTCTTCCAAAAGCCAGTTGGATCAGATCACTCCCCACCTTAAGCTTCTCTGCTGGGTATCCGTGGAATATCTATATGTAAAGAGGAAGCCCAGGTGTGAGGTTTTCGCAATTAGGAAAGAGACATTGGATGTATGAGCAAGGCTACAGAGGTGGGATGGATTTGAGAATTACATAAAACATAAAACCAACCTAAGTTTTTGTGTGTTGTTATGTAAAGTGTGAATACTAGTATTTCTATAATTTCCTCCATTAATTATGCAGTGAATATCTTTTGCATATTTACTCTGGATACTGTAAATATAAGAGAACACACACACACACGCACAGGTCATAACCTCCTGTAGCTTGGTCTAGAGAGGAGAGCAAATAAGTCGGAGCCAGGTAGTAGTGAACAGGAACCTGCTGAGATAAACTGGTCGGTGTGAAGTGCTCTAAGGAAGCAATGGCCAAGTTGAATCTCAGTGAGGGAGACGAGGGAGCAGGAGACAGATCTGGAGGATACTCCACACAGAACAAAAAGGAAGAGCAAAGATGCTTGATAGGGACACAGTTTGGTATTTTTTGAGAAAAGCATGGACACATGGGTGCCCAGCAGTGCTCTGGGGCAAGTCTTACGGGATAGGGTGGAGAGGAACTTTCAAGCCTTTGCAGTCGGTGTTGGAGTACAAATTTTTATTCTAAGACTGGAAACCATCACGTGGCCCTGAGGCCGGGAGAGCAGTATGGTTTAGTTTACAAGAGTCATTTTGGCTCCCTAGTGAAAAAGAGACTCCAGGGCTCAGGACGGCAGCGAGCAAGAACTGAAGTGGGACAGCGGGGCGCTGACTCTGCCGGTGCCTTGGAAGGAAGTGTCGGGGTGTGGAGAGGAGGTCAGACCCCGAGTCTGTCTAACAGTCCGACAGGCTGA
Organism: Thryonomys swinderianus; assembly: GCA_004025085.1. Lineage (NCBI taxonomy): Eukaryota > Metazoa > Chordata > Mammalia > Rodentia > Thryonomyidae > Thryonomys > Thryonomys swinderianus. The sequence goes on along the minus strand of PVIC010001411.1, from coordinate 77,313 downwards.
CAGACTGCTGACAGACTCGTGGGATGCAGAGGTGGGAGGTAGGTGGGAATCAAGAACGACTGGAGTTGGCTGGAAATGCCACTTTCTGAGACAATTGAGGAAGAAACAGAAACACTAGGAAGAAAAGTCGACTTCGGCTCTTCATCATGTTAAGTGTGACATACCAGACACTTCAGTGAAGATGACGAATGCCAGTTGGAGGAATAAGTTGGAAGCTCTGGGACAGGTTTGGTTGTAGATTTACTTTTGTGAGTCACCCACGTGGAGGTGATGTTTTCAGTCACGGGCTGGGAAGGATCCCAGGAAGACCCAGTTCAGAGAGCAGCGTGAAAGGCAGCTCTTGAGTCCCACAGCATGGGGCTGAGGGGTTTGGGAGAGCGTGGCTGAGCTGGAGCCCAGAGCCTCGGCTGGGAGTGGACAAGGAAGGCGTGTCCATGTCCATCCCCAGCACTGATGAGAGATGGAACAAGGCCAGGACGGGCAAGAGAAGAGAGCCCACGATTTGCAACGTGTAGGTCACTGGGGTGGTTGGAACTGAAGCAGATTGGGCCCAATCCTAACAGGCAAGGAATGGTAGGGACGTATCTTTGGCAAGGCTATCCACTTTTCAAGTTTTCCTGAGGAGCTGGATCATGGATAGTTTTTCTTGTTTATCCATGTAGTGTTCGTGTTTTCCAACTGAGAATGCTTATTTCTGGTATAATAATAATGTGTACACACATTGCAGAAGGACCTCACTGAGAGAAGCTTCTCAATATAACATGCAGACCTTGACCTTCCCTGCACTATACCTTTTCCAACCCCAGGATTGTCTTTCTTCACTAGTATCAACCTTGTGTTTTCCGAGGTTGGTATTTCATTGCCATTCCACCAATATATATGCATTTGGAGTCTGGTGCCAGCCATTAGCTATGGCTCCTCGTCTGCCCCACCCAATTCCACACACGCCCAGATCATCCAGTTACACACTTACCATCCACCTGATCTCACCCACACATCACCCTCACAGCTGAAGAAAAGGCCCCTTTCCACTGTCTACTTCCCTGGCTCCTAGAAAGGCAGGATTCTGTAAGGGGAAGTGAACAGGGTCTCAAAAGGGATGTGAGTTTCTTTTTCCATCTGCAACTTATGGCAGTGTGATGTCGGGAAAATCTAACAGTGCTCTGCTTTGATTACTAAAACGAGGTTGGTGTAACTTAACATTCCTATAGGCGACGTGAAGTGTTAGACGGGAGGACTTTTGTAATCCCAAAGCGGCTCACTTTGCATTAGCGATGCGTGGACTGGCTGAGCCAGAATAGATGAGAACAAGGATGCTTTTAGATGTGTGACGGAGCCCCCCCCACCCCATGATCCCGAGATACCGGACGCTGTCTCTCAGCACTGGGCGTGTGCTAGTCCAGTGACTTGTCTTTCCAGTCGTCCCACCTCTCCTGGGTCCGCGATCACGCGCCCCCCACCCGTAGCGCAGGCTGACGCGGCTATGGCTCATGCGCCTTAGCGTCCCAGCTTCTTGCCACGGAACACACGTCCCAGCTCCAGAGCCAGGCCCCGCCCCGCGCCCCAGGCGCGCCTCTGCAACCAGCCGGCTCGGGTGTCAGAGCTGCCGCGCCCGCGGGCCGTGCGCGCTGATTGGCTGAACCGCGCCGGCGGGCGGCCCGCGGGCTCACACACCCTCTCTGCACAGCCAATGGGAGTACGTACGTCATTGAGCGGGCGGCCCGCGAGCCGGCAGCCCTTCAATAAGCCACATTGTTGCACGAAACTCCAGCGCTGGAGTCCCAGGCCACTAGCAACGCCGTGTCATTCATCTAAGAAGATTCGCTCGCCCGAACATCGTGTGAGTGCGCCTGAGAGTCCGACTACCCTAGTGAAACTTGGCTGTGATTCTTCCTACGTGACCCTGAGGCTGAAGTTAGCGCCTCGACACTGGGTAACCGAACAAGTCGCCAGGAGTGATTCTTTGGCAGCTTCTAGCAGTTGAGGCTCCAAAAACCTGTCTTCAGAGACCCGACCACCCAGCCGGCCTGCGATCGCTATTAGCCTGCTTTGTGCGCCGCCTGGGACCCCCGTTCTCCGCCTAGTAGCCGAGTCCGGGTAAAAGCGGTCGGACCGCGCCACCAGCCTCCCCCGCAAGCCTTTGCGCCTTGGTTTCCCAACTTCACGTCGTCTGGTCTCAGAAGGATGATTGCCTCGCATCTGATCGCGTGCTTCTTCACGGAGCTCAACCGTAACCAAGTGCAGAAGGTAAGCCAGCACGAGCGGGGACGGCGGTTGGCTCACTTTCGACAAAGTTGCGTGGTCTCCCGGAACTCCTGGGTTAGGTTTCCTCATTCGGGGCCGTGGACGCGGAAAAAGTCTGGTAGCTGGGAGACTTCACGTCCGCTAGTTGCTGCCAGGCTGGAGCGCGTGTGAGGCTTTCCCCTTCCCTGTGGCCCCGCGCGCCCGCTCCCCCTACCTCTTTTTTTCCTTGTTTTTGGAGGGGACCCGGCCCGCACGTAGTCGAGGACTGCCGGGGCCACGTGGGAGGAGCCCCCCTTCCGAAGCCGGAGTTCCGGCGAGAGCACGTGGGGAGAAGCGTGGCTGGGGGAGGAGGCTCCGGGGCCGCGTGGGGCAGCTGGGGCCTCCGGCGCTTAAGGACGCAGGGAAGCGTGCGGTCCTGGGGAGACCGACCGGAGGGAGAGCTGGCCCGGGGAGGAGCGGGAAGAGACGCCGGGGAACTCTGCCCGCGCGCCCCTTCCCCGGAACTGAGGATCCCGGAACTGAGGCTCGGCGAGGGGCGTCCTTTCTCCGCATCCGCCCCCCGGATCTGTCTCGGGACCGCCCCGTGTCTTGTCCCGGAGGATCGCCCTGGAGTTGGGGGTGGATTTTGGACACTTTTGGTTTACGTAAAAAAGTTACTCGGAAAGGGCCACTTCTACTACCCCTATCTCCGCTTTCCCAGATATTTTTTTTTGTTCCGAAAAAGTACACCCCCGGCGGAGTGGCCGGGATCTGTCTGTGCCTACCTGGCTCCGGCTATTCCTCCCCAACAGGAGCTCACACGGACGCCCCGCGGGTCATTTACATAAGAAAGCGCCTCGGGCCTGCTGGGGTTTTCACTCTCTGCCTCAGGGGGTGAAGGTCGGGTGGGTCTGGGCCTGACTAAGGCCCTCCAGTTCTAGGGGAATTGAGTTTCTGAAATGCCCCCAAATACAGGGATTGGCTCCCAGCCTGAGTCTTGACTAGAATTTGAAGGAGGGCATGGTCGGGGGTAGGGTTGGAAGGGTTGTTTTAGGGCTGGGAGGCAAGGAATGACTGAGTTGCTCAATTATGTACTTGAAATTTCAATGTCTAATTGGAGCACCTCTGAAGGAAATTGTTTGGACATCCTCAGTGGGTCTTCCTGCTGTATCCTCATCCTAGCAGTCTTGATCGGCTGAGGGGAGAGTATGATGTTACCATCTTGATGTTCTGAAGCCATGGAAGTGAATCTCTGATAGGGCCTCACTGTGTAGTTCACGTTGGCCTTGAACTCTCAATGTATCCCAGGTTGACTTCGAACTCAGCGATCCTCCTGCCTCAGCCTCGGGAGTGCTGATATGACAGGTATAACCACACCCAGTCTTGGTCCTGCATTTTAATTTGCTTAATTTAAAAGGTGTCTTTGAGCTGATGGGATCTTGGCAACCTCTATCTGTTTCTCTGCCCAAGATATGAGTTAACTCTAGGGGAAGACTGTCATCTCTTGGCAAGTCCTAAAGAACAAAGTGGAGTATCGTTAATTCCAGGAGGTCTTCTCATTTGAGTGAAAATAGCTCCAGGACATTTTAATTCTTTCACAAACTTACTTATTCCCAGCCTAGGGGCTTGCTTAGAGGAAGGGCTGAGACTGGGGAGTTACTGTGCGCTGTGTCTTGGAATGGGAATCATCTCTCTCCGGTCCGAGTGGAGATAGATTGAGTTGGAGTGTCTGGAAATGATTTCGGATCCCCATGCACCACAGGGCCTTGTAGCCTCTTGGGACCATCCGTTTCTTCCTGTAAGACTTAAATGACAAAGACTTGTCTGCTCTCTGCAGTTGTGATGATTAAGAACAATGACGTGCGAACATCTTTCCTATACGCATCTCTTTCTGTACCCTTGCACCTGGTAACATTTCAGCCTGTGGGTCCCCCCCACCCCACCCCAGGACACTGGGGTGTATTTCTTCAAAGTTACCAGTGGGGGCAGAATTGAATAAGGTCTTTAACTGAGCAGGTGTCAGGCCTGGGACTTAGACTCCTTGCTTAGGTGAGCCAAATGGGTTTATGTGAGCAAAGCTCTTTGATTCCAGCTGCAATTAGGAAGAGGAGAATCTGAATATCTCACTATGTAGAACTTGACCTTTAGGGTCTTTTGAAAAGGTCTTGGGGGCCGGAGGTTTAGTTCAGAGGTTCCAGCGCCTACCTAGCAAGCTCAAGGTCCCTGGTTCGATCCCCGGTAACCACATACAACAATATTGGACATGGTGACTCATGCCCACCAGCAATCAGTACCACATACCACAGTGCTGGGCATGGTGGCTCATGTCTGTAATCCCAGCACTCAGGAGGTAAAGGCAGAAGTTTTGCTGAGTTCTGGACTTGCCTGGGCTACATAGTAAGCTCAGGGCCAGCTTGGACTATAAAGTGAGACCCTGTCTCAAAAAAAAAAAAAAAGTCTTGGTTTGGATTGTTCTGAAATCCACTTGTGATAGCTTTGTCTCATATATTATAGTCTTCTGAGCACTGAAGGTTTAGGGAAATAGCTCCATCCAACTACTGTTGGACAAACCCAGTGCTCTGTGGCCTTAGGAGGAGTAAGAGTTATTGCTGATTTTTGCCAATTAAAACTTGGGAATTCAAGAGCAAACACCGAGCACGTACTGTGCACCCGGCTTTGTTCTACGCTCTTGATAGAGGTCAGCTCACTGAAACACCTCCACTGCATATATATTTATGTGCACCCCTACTCTTCTTCGAGGACCTGGGACACAGGGAACCTTGCCAAGGTCGCAAGGTTTTTGTAAGGGCACTGTGTTCCTTTTTTGTTTTCATTTTGTAAGGGCACCATGCTCTTGACCACATGCCCACCTGTCTCTGGGGAGCATCTGTGGATTCCTGGCTTATGCCTGTGTCTGTCCACTCATGGATGCTGGCAGCATTTCACCCACTAAGTGTGGGAGAGAACTGGCTCCCCTCCTGGGTTAGTCACTCGCACCAGTACCCATTGCTATTCCCCCTGGGAACCTGGGATTCATTTTCACCAGCTTTCCCTTCTCACTGCTACATCTTTGTCACCTGGAATGTGGGTTACTTTGGAGGCTTGTATGGTTTCTTATTTCTAGTCTCTTTTTGGAGCTGGGCTAGATTATTTCAGAGGCCTTTCCCAGCTCTATTGGCTACTGAAGGCCATGTGGCTGTGCCCTGCTTCAGCTTTGTCTTCTCTCTCTTTTCAGAGATTGAGTCACCATCCCTGGGTTCTGCCCTTGCCCTTTCTGTGACCCTGAATGTTCAGGCTTTTATTCCACTTAACCCCTCTCCTCAAAAGCTGCTTCCTCTTTCACCCTGTTTCCTGCTTCCTATATCACCCGGGTGTCTCTATTGCTGAACGGAATCTTTCAAGGCATTTATTTTATTTTATTTATTTATTTATTTATTTTTGCAGTACTGAGGCTCCAACTCGGGCCCCTGTGCTTCCAAAGTAGGCGCTGTAGCACTTGAGCTAAATCCCTGGCTCAAGGCATTTATTTCATTGAGCCATATATCACAGTGGGTAGTGCCCAGATCCAGTTTCTTCCTCAGGGCAGGGAAACTCCTGGCTATTCAGTTGTGTCACCACAGCTTCTGGTCACTAACGAGTGGAAGAATAAAGGAGGACACCTTGGTGGAGAAAGAAGCAGAGCCCGGGATAGGCAGGTAGACAGACCCTCCGAGGGAAAGCAGTTTTTAGGGCTGGTTTAGAATCCTGGTTTGGAGGGCTGATCCTGACTGAGGGCAAGGAGGGAGAGAGTGTTTCCTTCCTTCAAAATCAAGGCCCGTGCCGTGTGTGTGTGTGTGTGTGTGTGTGTGTGTGTGTGTGTGTTGAATTAATGCAAAATACAAGATTTTTGTCTCAGGAATAAGAATCAGATCTGAGTTAACTATAGATGTGAAATGAAATGTATAATCTTTTCTTTTGCCATTGACCAGATTGTTTTTAAAATGCACAGACTGATGACATATTTAATTCCAGTCCTTATTTAGGCTCCTTACTATATAGCAAGGGGTGGCCTTCAAATTAGACTTGCATGGGGACTGTCTTAGGGACAGAAAGATTCAACACAGCCTCTAAGAGTCAAGACAAACAAGAATTTTAATGTCTTCTCAGAGGTTATCAAAGGTCCAAGGCCCTCTCTGGGTGCTGTGAGAGAAACTGAAACGAAGACACCTTTCAGGTGTTTTGAGAGATAAGGCACCAGGAAAGATAATGAATATAAGGTTCCTGAGACTAATGGGGTCCATCAGGCCTGCTTGGTGGGGAGTTAGACCTCAACAGAACCTTGGTGCATTCTGAACACCTACTGAATGCTATTAAAAGTAGTAGGAGTGATCTACTGATTAAAACCTTAATAAGATTATTTTTGACTGGGCTAGTTTCAGCTAGGCTAACTAGGTTAACTGTCTTTGACAGGTACAGTGTGTCATTTGTTCAATTTGTAACATCGTAGTATCCTGCTACTGCCTGTTCCCCTGCTCAGAAGACGCTGGGGGGGGGGGCGGTTAGGAATGTTTTGTAGCTCTTGCTAGTAACTGTCTCATATCACTGAAGTCCTATTTCAGAGAACGCTAAGAAGAACTTTTTTCTTATCCTTGTGCGAATTAAAGTTCTCTCTGAGGCTGCTCAGCCAAAACCAACATCACTTGTCAAAGTTGAACTTTTCTAGCACCTGAGGAGTTTGGGGGGAGTTGGGTTCACTTTTAGAAGGAGAATCAGAGTAACACAAACCACAAAGTTAAAATGTGGCAGCTGGAATAAGGAGATAGGATGTGCCCAAAAGTTCAGCACCCTAGAATGTGTTTTGTCCAGACACTTCCTGTTTAGCTCTTGATAAGAAGTTCCTCATTATCTTTGTGGGCTTTTAATGTCAACAAGTTTGGTTTGCTTCCTAACACTCTTGTCTGGGTTTGCCCCTTCAAAGCCGTAGGGGTGGGAGGTGGCAAATCAAATCCCAGAGCTCACTAGATGTCTTTTTTTTTTTTTTTTTTTTGGAGATAGGATCTCACTATGTAATTCAGGCTGGCCTTGAACTCACTGTGTAGCCCAGGCTGTATCCTCCAGCCTCAGCCTTTTCAGTGAAATCCTGGATTGCATGCGCCACCACTAGATGTGTTTTAAAGGGGGAAGAAGTGGCTCCTGTGCAGCAGAGGGGGCAGAAGCAGAAGCACAAAGGAAGGGATGTTCTTTTTTTTTTTTAAATCGAATTCTTTATTGGTACATTTATATATATACAGTTCACAATCACACTCAACATTAGGAAATTTGTACCAGTATATGACAGAAGTTAATTCTCATTTTTACCCATATCGCTACCCATCCACAACTCCCCACCCCTTATATCATGCTATTTCTTTTTCTTTCCAAATCATATTTTCTTTCTCCACATTACATTCCCCTACCACGTTCCCTTTGAATATTTCTTATTTTACAAAATCTACCATACATTCTAAAACTCATTTACATCTACCAGGTTCTCATACCAGAGAAAAGATATGGTATTTACATATGTGTGATCTATTTATTTCACTTATTATGTGTCCTCAAAGTGTATCCATTTGCTCATAAATGCATGAAACTTGTCATTCTTTATGGCAGAGTAATATTCCGCTTTAGAAAAAAACCCCACATCTTCTTTATTCAGTCTCCAGTTGATGGGCGTCTGGGTTGTTTCCAAGATTGGGCTATCACGAACTGAGCTACTGTGAACATGGGTGTACATATGACTTTGCAATATGATTCTTTGAGTTCCTTTGGTTATATTCCTAGCAGAGGAATGGCAGGGTCAAATGGGACCTCTAATCCTAATTTTCTGAGGAATCTCCACAATGTTATTTTTTTATTGAATTCTTTATTGGTACAGTTTATATACATCTCACGATCACACATAACATTGGGGAATTTGTACCAGTATATGACACAAATTAATTCTCATTTTTACCCATATCCCTACCCACCCACACCTCCCCACCCCCATATAAATGCTCTTTTATTTTCTTTCAGAATCATATTTATTCCTTCCCCTCATTACATTCCCACACCAAATTTCCTTTGAAAATTTCCCATTCTACAAAAACTGTCATACCAAATGTTATTTTTAGGCCAATTTTCTCAGCCTTGGCACTGTTGACATTTGGGATCAGAATTTTGTGAGGAGTTGACTTTCCTAGCCTACCCTAAAGAGCAAGAATTTCTACTCTACCCAGATTTACAGGGAATGCTGTGGGGTGGGAATAAAGCCTGTATCTTTTTACCATTTTTTCCGAGCAATAGTTTTCGTCTGGGAGTGATTCCCCGCCCCCCTGGATTCTTGCAATATCTGGAGATAGCTTTGGTTGTCACAAGGTTGCTGGGTAAGTATGCTTTTCTGGTGCCTTGTAAGCAGATGCTAGGGACGGATGATAACTAATCCTACAATGCTCTGGGCAGCCCCTGGGGTGGACAGCCATGGTGAATACTTGAGAAAACAACTTTGAAGAAGAAAGATTTATTTTGGCTTATGGTTTCATTCACTTTTGGCTGGTTCAATTGCTGTGGGCTTGAGGGGAGGCAGAAGGGAACCTGGAGCAAGAAAGGTGTGATGGAAGAAAGCTGCTTGCACCAGGGCAACCAGGAAGCAGAGAGAAGAAAAGAGCCAGAGAGGGAGGGGCCAGGGACAAGATCAAGGTCCCATCCCCCATGATTATGCTGCCCCATGCCTCACTTCCTTCAGCCAGGCCCCCCAATAGCTCATCTGATGAACGAAGCAAAGGATGAGCCCGTTGATGGAGTCAGCATCCTCACAACCCATCCGCTGGCTTTGGAGGACATTTTCAACCCAAACCGTAGTACTTCACAACAAAGAATTATCTGGTCCAAAGTGTCCATGGGATGGAGTTTGATGAATTGCATTAGGAGTAGCGGGGCTGTGGGAAGAAAGGAGCCCTTCTCCACTGTTGGTGGGAATGTAGACTGGTGCAAACACTGTGGAATCAGTGTGGAGATTCCTCAAAAAACTAAGATTACAGGTCTCATTGGACCTTGCTATTTCCCTATTAGGTATATACAGGAAAGAATTAAAAGCATCATACTACAGTGACATATATACACCCATGTTTATAGCAGCTCAGTTTGTGGTAGCTAAATCTTGGAAACAGCCCAAACGCCCATCAATGGGAGACTGGATAAAGATGTGGGTTTGTAAAAAAAAAAAAAAATGGAGTATTACTTAGCCATAAAAAGTGATAAAGTTGAGTCATCTATACTCAAGTGAATGTACTTTGAGGCCATATCATAAGTGAAATAAATGGGACAGAGATGTGTAAATACCATATTGTTTCTCTGGTATGAGAAACTGAAAGTGTAAATGAGGTCCAGGGTGTTATGAAACAGGAAGAAGATGTTCAAAGGAAAAGCGTTAGTAGGGGCTAGTAAAGAAGGGAAAGAAAAAAATTTGAGTTAAAAAAAGGAAATAAAGCTTAAGTATATAAGAGTTTGGGGGTTGTAGGTAGGACAGAAGAAAGGGGAAAAATGAAAATCAAGATGTGTCATGCACAGATACAAGTTCTCAGTGTTGAATATAAAATGTACCAATAAAATCAATTTAAAAATAAACTGCATTAGAAGACAACAGCCCTTCTCTGTTTAGTTTTCACAAGTGTCACTCCTGCCCATGCAGCTAGAGGGTAGCTGCAGGTGAGACCAGAGCCCTTGGCTGTTAACGGTGTGGTGCATCATGGGACGCCATAGTGGGCAAGAGCCAGTCTGCAGCATCAGCCTGGGGCCTGTCATGGCAACGTGGGTTCCTGGGGGCAGGGGCTAATTGGTGTTTCTGTTCCCAACCAGAGAAGTGTGGGTAGTGCCGGTGCTCTTGTCCCAGGGGCCTCTCACTCTGGCTCTGTTGGAGGCTGGGCACCTGCCAAGCTTCCAGGCAAGGGAGGCCCGTGAGCTGGAGGAATGTGAGTTGGGAATTGCTGTAGCTGGAGAGCAGAGGACAGTGGCCAGGGGCGACCCCCAGGGCTGGGGCCCGTCCAGCAGTTCTCGGGGGAGGCTGTGTGGGGAGCCACGGGTGGCCTGGGTTATTCCAGAAGCCAGGGTTATCACAGAACAGGCTTGGGCCAGTTATGAAACTTCTCTAGGCCTCAGTTTCTTCCTTTTAAGAAAGAATGATCTTTGACAAACAGCTTTAATAGGGGAGTTTGAAGGGTTAAATGAGAGTCTCCAAGTCAAGCTCGTAAGAACTGCTTGTGACACATAGTCAGTGCTTACCGTATTACGTATTACCAGAGGGAGAGAAGAGCACGCGTTCTCAGGTGCCCTGCTGCTCTCTCCAGCTGGACAGGAGCAGGAAGGAGCCCTGCGTTCCCCTCGTATCGCTCCAGGACTTCTTTAAAGTGTGTATGTCCAGGCTCGTTTGTGCTTTGATGTCCGATCAGGGCCGAGGGCAGAGGGCAAAGCGTTTCTGAACCTGGGAGAGAAAGAAGCATCTTTAGTGGCCCTTTCAACGCCTGAAACCTCCGCTTCTCCAGGCAGGGGAGCCCTGTCCTTGAGCCCTTCCTCTAACTGGCTCTCCAGTTTCTCTGGGGAGGTGGCATCCTGTTCAGGGGCTCCGGGAGGCCTCGCCCAGGGCACACCACAGCTTGAAGTGTCCTCGTGACTCCACGCAGCTGCACTGAATGATCAGCGTTCCAGTAGCTTCCCCCAGAGAGCAGGAGGACAGAGGCGCAGGACCGGTGTGGAAGCCGCTCCTTTTGAAGTTGTCTTTTGCTAGAGTTGGATTCTCGCTCTTCCTTGCTGACGTCTGCCCCGGGCTCTGGCTTCCCACTGGGGAAACTGCCTGAGGTTCCCTGCGCCGAAGGGTCAGAAGAGCGGGTCCCTTGACATCCAGAGATCTCCTGCAGGAATCTGGGCCCACAGGAATCAGGTGCTCCCACAGGCTTTTGTCTCACTGCTTGGAAGCTCCTGGCTTCCTTAAACCTCAGTGAGAGCTCTTTGCCCCTCATACTCAGACCCTGGCCTTCTGAGTGTCACCTCCAGCTGACGCGGAGAAGCTCAGGTTTTGGACAAAGCCCTGGGGATTGAATGTGTGGGACCCACATTCTCTGGCGCCAGAACAATTTTTGTCTTGTCTCAGTCCGTAGTCCTGGCTCTGTTCCTGTGAAGAGCGAATAGCATTTCCCCTAAAGTGCCGCCCTGTTCTGCAGGTGGTCACAAGCTTGACATTGTTTTCCTAAAAGGACCTGGGTCAAGCTTTGTCTCAGACTCAACCAGGAGAATCAGTCAGGGCTCTGGGATTCTGGCCCTGGAGCCCTTGGGGTACACCTGGTCATCCTTCCCACCTGGAAACAATCTGAAAAATTGTTTTTTTAATTTGTATCCCAGGCAGGCCTCTGAACTTTCAGTGATCCTCCTGCCTCAGCCTCCTAAATACTGGGACTGTAAGAATGTACCACCATGCCCAGGAGATGACCTGAATTCTTCAAAGCCTTTATTCCCAACCTCTTCTCTGCAGGATGGGGTAATCAGGCCACCTTGAAATCACATGGAGCTAAATTTTTTTTTTGAGGCAGGGTCTCGCTTTGTAGTTCAGGCTGGCCCTGAGCTCACTATGGAGCCCAGGCAAGCCTCGAACTCAGCAATCCTCCTGCCTCTGCTTTCTACATGCTGGGATTACAGGCGTGAGCCACCATGCCTGGCACTGTGATAGGTGGTACTGACTGCTGGTGGGCGTGATTTCACCATGCCCAGCATTGTTGTATGTGGTTACCGGGATCGAACTCAGGACCTTGCGCTTGCGAGGCAGGCTCTGGAACCACTGAGCTAGATCTCTGGCCCCATGGAGCTTAATTTTTGACAGTGCTGGAGATCAAGCCCAGGGCCGTGCACATGCTAGGCAAGCGCTCTACCACTGCAGCCAGTGAGCAACACCCCCTGCCTACTCCTAGCCTCTTCTTTTTGGCGTTCCTGTCATCTGATAGAGGAAGAAATGAAGCCAGAGTGTATCTGGGGCTTTTCTTTATAACTTGAGGGGCTTCTTCCGCCTGTGTCCTGCATCTTTTCAGATTTCTCTCTCAGTGACCTCCATGAAGCTGTCCAGTTGTGTCCTGTCAGCCGCTTCCCACAGAGGTCTGCCAGCCGACAGGCATTTGCAGTCCCTCGAAGAGCTGACCTCTGCTAGTACACTCTGCTTTCAGCAGCTTGGGCCACCCCGAAGCTGCCCTGCAGGGCAGGTATTTTATCTGCAGTTCGAATGAGGACACCAGGCGGAGAGCTGGACGCCACTGTGCTCAAGGGCCAGATCGGATCTGGCGAGGCAGCCTGAATCCTGACCCCATGTATGGATGCGGCCCCCACCCCTTGCACAGGTTGCTCGGGGGCAACTGGAGGTTTCATGGGGTTATGAGTCACATATCAGCTGGGCTGTATCTTGGCGATCAGATCTTCCAAATGCTTCACTTTACAGTGGAAATCGGATGCTATGTACTTAGCAGCCTCATGCTGGTAAGATCGATCTGGAACCTGGTTTCCTGATCTCTGTACTGTTTCCTTTAAATACCTTCTGTGTAGCACAAGCTCTCATCTTTATTGTTTTTTTTTTTTTTTTTTTTTTTTTTGAGACAGGGTCTTGCTTTGCAGTTCAGGCTGGCTCTGAGCTCACTATGTAGCCTAGGCAAGCTTCGAACTCAGCAATCCTCCTGTCTCTGCCTCCCGAGTGCTGGGATTACAGGCATGAGCCACCACGCCCGGCTTTTATTGTTATTTTTTATTTTTAAGGTTTTCTGGGAGGCAGGGTCTCACTGTATAGTTTAGGCGGAACTTGAACTCACTGTGTAGCCCAGGCTGGCCTCCAATTGTGGTGATTCTCCTGCCTCAGCCTTCTGGGTCCTTTGGATGACAGGTGTATGCCACCATATCTGGCATGAACTCTTATCTTTAAAGTGTGGGTTCCCCAAGAACAAAGTCAGAACTTGCTTTGTGGCTGTCCCTGTGGGAACCCTAGAATTCACTGTTCAAACGGGGCTATTTTTGAGAGTTACTCCAGTGCAGGGTACTGTTTGTGGCTATGCCACTACCACGGGTGTAAATTTAGATCGTCTTGGCTGAACAGGAATGTGTGGTTTTCTTGCCTCTTGGTGTGTGAGACAGACTGGGAGATCTGGGCCTGGGCATGGAAAAGAGGGACAGGCCCAGAGGGATCGGGCTCAGCAGGTGGTCACCTGACAGCAGACTGGATCAGCGAGTGCAGGTGGCACTGGGCAAGAGGCTCAGAAGCAGGCGGTGGTCCTGGGCATGGTAGGTGGCATCTGACCTCTAGGGAATCTAGTGTGCTGTGCAGGGCAGCACACTAGGTTGAGGAGTAATCAATGGCAGGATCCCTACAGCAAGGGCACAGGCTGCAAGAACGAGGTTAGATGCAATACCTGTCAGTCTGGAGCAGTGAGCTCTTCCAGCTCTGTCTTCAGCTCCCCTTGGCACTTCTTTACCCCCTTGTGAGGACCATTACAAACATTTCTCGAGCACCTTCTGTATCTCGAGCTTTGGGCTGACAGCCCAAATATGAAGTAGACTTAGCTAGTCCCGTGGAGGAGAGAGAAACAAGGCATAAAGGTGCATGAGCATCACTGTCTGGGTGACAATGTTGATAGCGAATGGGAATTTGTTAGGCCCGAGAACGTTCTAGGCAGGGGAGTCAATACATGCACGTTCCTATTTTCAAGCCAGATGCTGCTCTGAATTGTAGTGATGTGTGTGACTTCAGAGATGAGTCTGTATTTTCTTATGGTGGACAAAACTGGCTGCTGTCTGCCCTCACTCTGTTAGTAATCACATGTCAGCATATTGGTGCCCAGGATGGAGCCCTTTCTGTCAGAGGCTGGTGTCTGCTCTTCACTTCGCTGGTGTCCTCCGGGCCCAGCCCTGGCGCACTGTTTGGTGTTCGATCCTTGGGTAAGTGAACTGAGCCACGGCCCTGGACCCTGGGAAAGCTTATTTTCACTGCTGCCCCATAGAGCAGACTCGGAGGACAGGAGGGCCCGGGGCCGGCGTCCCCAGTGCGCATCTCCTGGACTTGGGACAGGTGCTGCCGCCTGAGGTCTGTCTGGCTATAACTCAGTGCAGCTGAGAGTGAGAACTGGAAGAACAGGAAATGGTCTGACTCACTGTGCAGCAGGATCCCGGAGGAGTGGCTCACGTGCTCCGGGTCAGCGCCGCTTACCCCGCCCCTCCAGGCTTCAGAGACATGCTGTGTCAATGCTGGAACCTCCCCGAGGTGGCACAGCGGGCCCGAGAGGCCTCCTCTTCCTGACCAGAGAAAGTGTGCCAGCTGTTCCTTTCAGTTGGCTGGGGTCCAGGGACGAGCCCTCAAAGAAGCCTCGCTGTGCTGCTGTGCGACCTCTCCAAGTCATCCTTTGCCTTTATCAGAAACATCTGGCCTTGCCCTGGCAGGTGTACAGGACAAACTTGCTGCTCTTCACACAGCCATGGCCCTCCCAGAAGTCCGAGGGTATTATTAATGAGGTCATTGGGAGCAGTAGCCCAGCTTTCCTGGGATGGGCACACCTGTGCCCCAGGTTGGGGCACATGGGTGGCTACCGGATGTTGTGGGTCCTGCCAGGCACAAGACTTGTGATCTAGGGAGGCTTCTCCAAGCTTTGGTTTCCTTGTCAGATTTTTGTGGTAAAACACTGACAGAGGAATCGTCCAAAAAGTATGAAATTCTTTTGATATTTAGCAAGTATGTATCAACATGTAGTCACTGGAAAGTGTTCTGTGGCTGGATTTAAACTCTGAGTCTCCCTTTGGGATGGTCCTTTTTGTTTGAGACAGTCTCGCTTTTGTAGTTTAGATTGTCCTTGAACTTATTATGTAGCCCAGGCTGGTTTCAAATTTATGATCTGTGATGCTCCTGTCTCAGCTTCCTTAGTGCTGCGTTACAGGCCTGTGCCATTGTGCCCAGCTAGAATTGTCCTCTTTTAACCTCTGATCTCCCTTGGGGCTTTGACCATGTGTGCTTGGTAGACTTGGCCCAAGTTGGTATTTTCTATTTTTCTTCCAGCATTTAAAAATTGAAGTATAATGCATATAGGAAACAGAAAACAGGTCACCTAGGTGCAAAACCAGTGATTGCCAATGCCAGCTTTATTTCCTGGCCCTGACACCCCTCCGACCTTCCCATGTCACTAAGTGTCATCGTTGTCGACTTCTACCAGTGTGGATCTTTTTTTTTTTTTTTTTTGAGACAGGGTCTCGCTTTGTAGTTCAGGCTGGCCCTGAGCTTAGTATGTAGTCCAGGCAAGCCTTGAACTCAGCAATCCTCCTGTCTCTGCCTCCCGAGTGCTGGGATTACAGGCGTGAGCCACCACGCCCAGCAATGTGGATCTGTTTTTATACTTCATGTGAATGACTCATTTTGTGAGTCAGGGTGCTTCTTCCTCTCTGCATTACCTTGTGAGATTCATTCGTGCTGCATGCGGCAGTGGTAGGTGGTCCATGTACAGGTCCTATAGCACCTTCTCCCCCACCTTGTTCTGGCTGTAACTGATTTAAAGCAGATGAGTAAGTCACAGGCCCTTCACTTTCAGAAGGCACAGCCCTTCCTAAATTTCCAGGAGGGCAGGTTGGACTATACAGATGACTTGATTATATCTTCAGGACAAGAAGTGTGTTAAGAAAGCTGAACTTTGATAGGTTCGTTTGCTTGGGGTGTAGAAGCTAGTAGGCAGCAGTTGGCTAGTGTTCCTCCTGTCACCTGGAGAGAATGTTCCAGGTGTTGATGAAAATGCTAAAAGACTGGAGAAAAGTCAGACTGCCTGAGTGTCCCTGTGTTCTCCGCTCTGATGCTTCTAAGTTCACACAGTCACTTTCTTACTCCTTTTGATCACTTGAATTCACCTTCTGCCAGGAGGGTGTGTCCTGAGAAATGACTGGTGAGCATTTGCTCATTCATGGATTATTTTCTGCCTGCTTACTGAAAAGCTTCGGTAACTTGAGTCAGTTTTCAGTAAGAGGATTTCTAGAATAAGAGTCATCACATAGGCAGGAATAATGACAAAAAAAAAAGTTGGATTAAGAATAGTTCACTGGAGCTCAGGGCAGAATTTTGAGATTCCTAACAGTTAAGGCAAAAAGGACAGCTTACTGTGAATCAGTGTTTTCATGTCATTGACCCATAGCAGGGAACACCCAACTCCACTACCCTACAGGGAACTGACTGACCAAGGAAGCAGGAAGGTAGTGAATAGCACAGCACATGGTAGTCTTTATGATCCTTCCTTCCCATGAGTCTTTGACTAGAAATGATAGCATCACATTGGCCAGCTGTTTGCAGCTCAATAGTTTGTTTCCTAGGTAGGAAAAAAAAACTATGTGGGTCATATGAGTAGCATCTGAAAAATTCAGTGTTTTCTTTTGACCTGCTGTGGCTTCATTTGATTTCTCACATTTCTACATTGTACTGATTATGACTAACAGATTGCAAATGAAGAGACTTTAAAGAGAAAAAAGTGGTAGAATTAAATTATACTAAAATGAAGCAAATCAGTAGGGAGATAATATAGTGGTCTGAATAGCTTTCTGGCAGCTGGAATTCATAATCTTGTAAGATCTTGGGGTGGCCCACACCTGAGCCTTTTCACACTGAGATCTCTAAGTCACCATTTGCCCACTGAGAAGGCTTAGTTCAGAAGCCACATCCTCTGGATGTTCATCTCATAAGTCACCTAAGCCCAAGACGCTGCCCCAAGGATGGCTGGCTTGCTTTGCTCTTGCCTTTCTGATCTACCAAGAGCCAGCATTCCTTGCATCCCAGGGGCATGTACTGCTCTGTAACTTCAGCCATGTTCTTTGCTATCTTATATAGTCCTAGAGAACAAGGATCTTGATTTTTTCAGTTTTCTTTGTTCTCATAAAATATACATAAATTTTACCATTTTAACCACTTAAATGATACAATGCAATGAATGGGGCATTAGATACATTCAGATTGTTGTTCAACCATCACCACTATACATTTCCTTTTGGTTTTCTTTGAAAATTATGTGTCTGTTTGAAGTGTGATTGAAAATAGGGTGGGTTTAGATTAGAAAAAACAATAACTTTATTACAGTAAAAGACATGTTGCCATTAATCTCCCTCAGAGACCCTCTCTTTGAACACACTCATCCCACGGTTCCTGCTACTTTCTGAGGAAGTTTGGACGTCTTTTTTTGTGAGTGTCTTTAGTTGCACTGTTGTGGGTGCCTTGAGGTCCTCAATTGATTCAAAATGTTTACCTTTTATGGTCATTTGGACTTTGGGGAAGAGCCAGATTTCGTACAGTGCCAGATCTGGTGTGTAAGGTGGATGAGGACACACTGAAATGTTTTTATGAATCTGTTTTGCCAATGGGTAGCACTTAACAGCAACATTTATTGCTTTTTTAAGTCTTATCATGTAAAAACACTAAAAGAGGACCTCCAGAGCTGCTTCAGAAAGTAACAAAAATGATGAAAGGATGTGTGAAATGGCAATGTCTTTTGCTGTAGTGAATTTAAAGTATTTACGCATTATGTGTTTTGGTCACCCTTCTACACTGGTGTTTTGCGTGTAGTTGGTGTTTAGAAAAGTACTTTAAAGTGGGAGGCCTGAGACTGGAGCAGTGGTCTGGGATTTGAATGATAAGAAATCTTACAGATTTAGAAATTTAAGACTTCATTTTGAAATCTATCAAGGTACTCAAGGTAGGATTTGTAGCACCTTCTGTGAACTATCAAGGTTAGACTATTACTCTTTTCTCTACATACTTAATATAGGGTGGTCTCAGAATCCAGGCATTAGCCACCAACCGCTAAGTTAGAATTGGCCTGTGAAACGAGGTGGACCCTTCTGGGTCAGCAGGGTTGTCATTCATCGGGTGATACAGACTGCAGTCTCTTATGTGTGACCTGGGCCTAAGCTGCTCCGCATTAGCCTCCATTGCTCCGAGTCCCTGTGTGCTTCTTACCTCTAGGCCTTTCCTTCTTGGGGCCCTTACCTGACCGGGGCTCTGCCTGATCCAGCCTGCTCTGTGCATACTTTGAGGTGGTTCCTCTATCTTATTATTATCCATATTATATTTGGCCTTTTAGAATTTCCCCTCCACTTGGGGCTGATCTGAGGACAAACTTGAATACTTCAAGGGGATGGGATTGGTGTGTTATGGGGAAAATGAAATTGACCGAAATTGCCAAATGAGGAAGTTCTAATCCTAACATTGCTGAGTGAATTTCAACTAAAGCTGCTGTCTCCTTCTCTCTTAACACACACCCTCCTTGCCTGTAGGGCAGGCAGGCAGGCAGCTTTCCCAAACCCCAGCCAGGCTTTGCTCTGGCTTGTCTCTGGGTCCTCCATCTTGGAAGAACCCCTCATTTCCTCTTTTGGTCCAGGTAAGAGACTTCTGGAGAAGCAGCCCTGTGTGACAGACCCACTAGCCATGGAAAGGGGTAGAACAGTGTGACGAAACAGTCTCTGCCTTGTTAACTCGGAGTGTGACTAAGCAGGGTTGAGAAATCTTTGTTCCTCTGAGGGTGCCACTTGGCAGAGACAAACTCAGCAGAAAGAGGAGAAAGGGTAGGGGGCGGTGCAGGGCTTTAGGATTGGCACTTTTAATTATGCTTCAGTGTGCAGAGCTCTTTGCCCCATTTTATAGCAAGGAAACTGTGTCTCAGGAGTGAGACTTTTCCAGTGTTGCATACCTGTGCAAATGCTATAACTACACTGCTAATTTTTCTAGTGCTAAAGCCCTTATTTCACAACCACCAGTGACCAAAAATTAAGGTTCGGCCTGAATAATTTTGCTTTGATGGTTTCTAGCAAATCAAATCTCTTTCTAGTAAGTACAGGGTTTGTCTTCCCAGCTCCCAGGACCCTGGATCAACACAGGAGTACTTCACAGGGACATACTTGAGCCAACGTCTTTCTCTATTGAGAGATGTTGGGGCAGATATCAGAGCCCCCATTTGGTCAGTCAGAATGGATATTTGGAATTCTTGATGCTTTTTAAAAGTGATTATGTTGGGTGTAGTGGCTCACACCTGTAATCCCAGCACTCAGGAGGCAGAGGCAGGAGTATTGCTGAGTTTGAGGTTTGCCTGGGCTACATAGTGAGTTCAGGGTCAGCCTGAACTACAAAGTGAGACCCTATCTAAAAAAATTAAAATAAAACAAAACAAAACAAAAACCCCAAAACGAAAACAAAACAAAAATGTCTTATGATTCTGATGTGCAGACAAATTTGGGAGCTCTTATTACAAGTGGCAAAATGGAGATTGTGCAGGGGTTACCAGATTTTTTTTTTTGAGACAGGGTCCTGAGTTCACTATGTAGCCCAGACAAGCCTCAGACTCATGGCCATCCTCTTGCCTTTGCCTCCGAAGTGCTGGGATTATAGGTGTGAGCCGCCACACCTGCATTGTGGTGTGTGGTACTGATTGCTGGCAGTCGTGAGTCACCATGCCTGGTATGGTTGTATGTAGTTACCAGGGATCGAACTCAGGACCTTGTACTTGCCAGACAAGTGCTGGAATTACTGAGCTAAATCTCTGGCCCAAAGTTACCAAATTTATCTTTGACTGAGGCAAGGCTTTCTAACTGGAGCAGTGGAACTTAGAGAAGTAGTGAACCTCTCCGTCTTTGATGCACTGGAATCTGGACTGGAGAACTCCTTGGGTCGGGGAGAGATGAAGTCAGCAAAGGCAGATGTTATATTCACTGGGAGTTTGAACTAGTGACCCAAAGGACTTTGTTAAGTGGTATTTTTAGCTATTCCCCTCCATGTGTAGACTTGCCATTTCCTGCATGGCTTTCTCCAGTAATGGGGCCAGTGCTCCTTCTTCTGCCTGAGAAACCAGGACCCTGAAATGAAGCAGAATGAGCCTGAGGTCAATGGACTCAAATAGTCCAAGAGAGCTTCCTAATATGTGATGGCAACAGGAGGCCTGTGGGAAATCCTCATCTGTGTGATTCCAAACCCAACAAAAGAGATGGGTCTCTTTGGGGTGGTGGAAGGAACAAAGAAGAGGGTGAAGTCTGCTGAGTGGGAAGCTGCCCCTTCACCACTGTCTGGTCCTATTCTGTCCTTACCCAGCCCACATGAACCTTGTGTTTGCAATTCCTTGTTTGTACAGTGGCAGTCACGGAGGGGGGCTGGTCACCATTAATTGTGTCCCTCCTGCTCACAGCTGCATTCAGTACTTCATGCCAGACTCTGGTTTTTCTGTTTGGAGTCTTGAAAGAATAATAAAGGGTCAGTACTGGTGAGGACTACTAGTGATCTGAGGGGCGATCTGGTGTTCAGTAGGGCAGAGATCGTCCCAAAGGGAAGGGTTTGCTCAACCCCACTGCAGGCTGGAAGGGAGATGTGAGTAAGGGGACTACTTTCTCTCTCTCTGTCACAAAGGGGAAGATGCTGGGTTTGACTTTAAAGGATTAAATACCTTTTACTGTTTTGGAAATCCTAGGCTCCAAGTTCGGGTAAAAATATTCAAGTCAGACATGATGGCCCATGCCTATAATCCTAGCTACTTGGGAAGCTGAAGTAGGAGGATCGCAAGTTTGAGGCCCGCATGGGTAGCTCAGTAAAGTTTTATCTCAAAATAAAAATGGACGGGTATAATAGAAACCTGCTAGGTCAAGCCCCAGTAAGGCAGAAGGAAAAAAAAGTCACCAGAACCTGACCAAAGTGCTGGGAAAAACAAAAGGGTATAATAGTAATGTTTGTGGGGGCTTCCAAGGAGGGAAGTGAGAAGGGTTGCTGATGTTTCTCCAGAACAAAGGATTGAAAAATGATTTCTCTTAATAGTCCATTAATTATTTTTTGTCCATGACAAAATTGCCTCTTGAAGGGCTGAGTGACAACCCATGATACAGAATTATACTACAGTAAATTTAACCCATTGGTCTCTATATTTGGTCTCTCTTTCTTTTAGGTTGACCAGTATCTCTACCATATGCGTCTCTCTGATGAGACCCTTCTGGACATTTCCAAGCGGTTCCGCAAGGAGATGGAAAAAGGGCTTGGAGCTACCACCCATCCCACTGCTTCCGTGAAAATGCTGCCCACCTTTGTGAGGTCCACCCCAGATGGGACAGGTACTGTACCTGGGGATGGCTGGCTCTGACCGTTCCTTGACGGAGAGGCGACTGGGTTGGGTTTGCTCAGGGTCCCGAAGATCTGTGTGTCAGTGAAGTTTCCTTGGGTCAAGCCTCAAAAATCAACCCTGGCTAATGCTAACAAAGAGGTACAGAATGGAAGGCTGTGGGTAGAATGATCTGGAGACTGGGAAGCTGGCAGCCTTGGCAGTAGAAGTTGAAGCCCCTCTGTGAGTCCTCACAGGGCACTGCTGACCACCACTTACCTCTCATCTGTGTGCTGAGAAAAGCTTCCTGGCTCCATTTCGGATTTTATAATCCCTCAGAGATTTCCCACAGCCGTGATGATGGGGCACAGCAGTGTACCTGATGGTCACAGCCATTGGTTGTGGCCACTGCCCTTAGGCCCTAACTGGCCCATTCTGTAAGCATATTGGGAAACAGCATAGCTCAGATTGGGCTCAACTGTTTCATGAACTTGAAAAAGTACTAGACGTATAAACTGTGGAAAATGTGAAGACTCAGAGTGCACATTAAGGTATTAAAGGCTCTGAAGTTCTGTGATAAGAACCTGTTATGCTTTTTTAATCCTCTTATTTGGATACTGTCTTCATGGTGTGCCACCTAGCAAGTGACTTTTCTCACAGTGGAGAAGACAGTTGGAAGGGTGGGTTCCCAGAAGGCCTTGCAGACCAGCCCATGGTGTGGGATACTCAGTAGACCCTGGGGATCAGGAAGTGGCTGAGGTGTGTGAGCACAACCATCTTGGTCATAACTTGCAGTAACTGTAGAGTGCAGGAGAGAGGTGGGAGCGGGGAGGGCGTGGACGTCCATGTAGGGTGTGGCCGGCAGGGGAGAGAACAGAGTCAAAGGGGATGGCGGGAGGGGGACACAGCTATCTGGGTGGATGGCTTTCTTCTAGAAAAGGGGCTGGAATGGAGCTTCAGCACTTTCACATGCTTGTGTGCTCAACTCCTCACAACTCCCTTCCCCATTTTAGAGATGACATCTGTGAGGCCCATGAGGTGTGGGGGCAAGCGGGACACATGTAGGAGGACAGGAGAGAGGGCCCAAGGGGCAGCTGTGAAGGCAGCAGGAGGACCTGAAGGAGGAATGAAATCTCCAAGAAGCCAGGTGGTGGTGTAAGGCATCTGCAGACATACATAGGGCTGGGGCCTCTAAAAGGCACAGAGAACATTTGTTTATGCGCCATCTGCCTATTTCTATTGAATGTGTCCTTGAGGTTCACTGTCCGGAAAGTCCCTAGGGACCTGGTTTGTCTAACAAGACTGTACAACTCTTAACCTATGTGTAAATTTGCTGAAGCCTTAGGGTGTGGCTTGGACCCAGTGTGACCTTGTTCAATTATTTGCAGAGACTCCTTTAAACTGAGTTGCCTGGGAACTCTTTCTCTTGTGCCCTCTAGACTGGCACATTTACTTTGAGAGAAACCACACCCACTTGTATTGATTCTGTTTGACATTCTGGTAAATTCACTTGCTCCTGAAAGACTGTCCTTACTTACCCAGCACCCCCCCACACTCCCGGGACCATAAATATCTAATGACAGATTATGGGCTAAGGACTATCTTGAGCACTTACACATGTTAAGTCATTTACTTTTCATAAACCTGTATGAAGGAGATACAAATTTTATCCATGTTTTTCAGGTGAGGAACTTGAGGCCTGGATGGTGCAAAACCTTGCCCCAAATCATGCAGCTAATGAGAGGCTAAGCCATAAATCAAACCTCTGTTAGCCCAAGTTGAGGCCTTAAGACCATACCTGATGTGCTGGGTGTGGTGGTGCAAGCCTGCAATCTCAGCACTTGGGAGGCTGAGGCAGGAGGATTGTCGTGAGTTGGAGGCCAACGTGGGGTGCACAGTGAGTTCAGGGCCACCCTGAACTAGAAAGTGAGACCCTGTCTCAAAATCATAATAAAAATTAATAAATATAAAATAAAATAAAATATACTTTAAAAAAGACCCCTCCTGACGTGTTGGTGTGTTTGTACACATGTGGGGTCTGTGCAGTCAGCTCTGGGGTGCATGGCAGATGCTCAACTGAAAGTTTTTGAGGTCATGTTGAGGCTTGTAGTTTTGCCTATGCGATAGGCAAGTGAAAACTTCACTGAACTAATTACAGGACAGGTTATGCGTGGGACATGTAGCACTCTGAACAAACTCCCCATGTATCCGAGGAGACATACCCAGTAATGTTCACAGCAGTGTTGTTTATAATGATAGCATAGCGTGAGGTATATTTATGTGATAGAAAAATGACAGCATGGTACAAGAAGAGCATATATCAATATGGATACATGTCAAAAAGATTGTGAGTGAACAGTTGGAGCAGGACCTGAAGTTCCTATAGTTGAATGTAAATTTTAAAAAATCCCTCAAAGCAGCCCTGTATATTGCTTATGACACACAGAGAGACACATCCTAAAATTATAAGGACAGATATTGAATATGTGCATCTGATAGCTGGTAAGGGGTTGTCTGCAGAGAGGAAGGAAAGTGGCACCGCAGAGATGAACACACGGGCATTGAACTATCAGTGGTTATGGAATGTGGTGTCAAAAATGGGAGGGGCTCCTAAATTGATAAAGTCTAGGGTCTTTTTGTTGCGGACAGTCACAGTGAAGTGCTGAGAAGAAATGCTGGGGCACAGTGGTGGGCAGGCGCATTCTGTATCCTTCTGCTTGAATCTGGTAGCACGTAGCCATGGCTCTTGCCTGTGCACCTGCTTCTTGGCCGAGGCTGTGTGTTGAGCTTCTGTTGCTGCTACTGGTGATTATTTATCTCTGCCACAGAAAGCCCAAGACCTTTGCTCCACTGTTGCCTACTCAGTGTGGTTTTTAATCAGAGTCTTGTTTCATTTCCAGAATTACTTTTTTTTTTTTTTAATGGTGCCAGGAACTGAACTCAACCCCTTGTGCTTGTCAGGCAGGTGCATAGCACCACTGAGCTGTATCCCTGGCCCATGATTTCTGGAATCTTAACTATTATATCCCTTGGGAAAGACTTTTTTTTGAGACAGGGTTTTTCTTTGTAATTCAGGCTGGCTCTGAGCTCACTACATAGCCCAGGCAAGCCTCAAACTCAGCAATCCTCCTGTCTCTGTGTCCCAAGTGCTGGGATTACAGGCGTGAGCCACCATGCCCAGCATTATTTGTGGTTACCAGGATTGAACTCAGTACCTTGTGCTTGTGAGGCAGGTGCTGGAACCACTGAGCTAAATCTCCGGCCTGGGAAAGACTTTTTTGAGTATAACCTAATTGGAGTTTTATGTGTCTCACTTCTTATCTGTATGTCAAATTCTTTTTCTTTGCTGTTTGTTTTTCTTCCTTTTTTCTGAGATAGGCTTTCACCATGTAGGCCATGGTGGCCTTGAACTCTGTGATCCTCCTGACTCACCCTCCCAAATTCTGGGATCACTGGTGTGCACCACCATAGTTGGCTTCCCCTGCTATTTTTTAGAAATCTTTCTTTTAATAATGTGTAACCACAGTCCTATCTTCTATCTCTGATATTCTGTCCTCACATTAGCTCATTCTGCTGTATATACTTTCAATAGAGTTTTAAATCTGAATATCTGTTTGAGTCTGTTTCATGGATCCCATTTCTTTCCTCTGCTGGGCATCTGCCTGGTTTCCACCATTTTCCTGGGCTCCTCTTATTTAGAAAATCTGTAGATACAGAGGTAGAAAATCTGTAGATACAGCCCCTTGTTTGTTGGCACTGGCCTATAGTAGTTTTTAAGACATTTAGGTAGTTTTAGTATTGGTATACCATGAAGAACAGCTGATTAGCACAATTATGTTACCTTGGTTGAAGTAGTACAGTCAGCAGTGATAGCATCAACACAGCCTAGAAAATGACAAACTGTAATAACTATTAATTTGCCTTTGACTATATGATTTAGATTTGTGATTATATAACAAAATCTAAGGTGAACTAGAAAGTTGTATGCAGTATTTAAGCCCTCAATATGGCAATTTTATCTTCAGGGGAGAAAATTTAAAAGGGGATATGAGGGGGGAAATAGAGAGAGGAGGAGGAGGAGGAGGAAGAGGAGGAAGAAGAAGAAGAAGAAAGAAGAAGAAGAAGAAGAAGAAGAAGAAGAAGAAGAAGAAGAAGAAGAAGAAAGAAGAAGGAGAAGGAGAAGGAGAAGGAGAAGGAGAAGGAGAAGGAGAAGGAGAAGGAGAAGGAGAAGAAGAAGAAGAGGCAAAGAAGGGATTAGAACCAAGGCTGGAGGATAAAGGAACATTATGTAAGTTTAAACTGGTAAAGAAGACAGACAGGAAAGACAGAATAAAGATAAAAACAAGAACAGAACAAAAACAAAAAACCCTATAAACCATGTTCACCCTCATACAAAAGCAAGAACAAGTAATCAAGAATAACAAACCAAACCAGAAAAGAGAAAACAATAGATAACAAAGGAAAATAAATGTCTGATTCACAATGTGCCTTTGCTGTCACTGGTAGACAACGTGGGCAGACAGTCCAGATCTGAGTTGATTAATGCCAACAACTAGCTGTAGTCTTACGGTGGGACAGTTGATAATTTAGGACAAGCCTGCATCTTTAGTTCCACTGAAGTTCAGGCTGGTTTCTAGCTATAAGGGTGGAACCAGATTTGTCGAGCCTGCAACAGTCCATGTGCCTCTGGCAAGCTTGAACTCGACTCCCTGACCTACGGACTTGAACATGTGAGCCTCACCACAACACCAGGGGCCATTAAATGGAGCCAGGCCACAGCTGTTCTGATTTCTAAGCCCAGTTAGCCCCTCTCCAAGATGGGTACCAGATAGCCTCTCTTGGAGAATGTCTGAGCTCATTGCAGCCTGCTGCATCCTCTGCTCCAAATGCAGCAGAGCCCTTTGGGGTTATCAGTAGTCATGGTGCAGCTGCAGGTTGGAGCCACCCTTCTGCATTAAGTCCAGTCTCAGGGAAAAAGCACTGTCTGCCACCTCCCTCTTCTTTTGGGGACTCACTTTCCTCCTTTTCACTCAGCAACATTCCAGGGTCAGGACAACAAGTCTTGGAGAGGCTTTTTCTCTACTGCTCACCACTCTGCCACCTTCCCAGAAGTCCCTCTATGTATTGAATTTTTTTTTTTTTGAGACAGGGTCTCGCTTTGTAGTTCAGGCTGGCCCTGAGCTCACTATGTAGCTCAGGCAAGCCTTGAACTCAGCAATCCTCCTGCCTCTGCCTCCCGAGTGCTGGGATGACAGGTGTGAGTCACTACGCCCGGCACTGTGATGTGTGGTATTGATGGATGGTGGGCATGAGCCACCACGCCCAGTATTGTATGTGGTTACTGGGATCGAACTCAGGACCTTGGACTTGCTATGCAGGGGCCAGAACCACTGAGCTAAATCTCCAGCCCATCTAAGTATTGAATTTTAACATAATAACCCATAAATTTGTACAATTAAAATAATTTTTAAAATGTATATTGAAGAAAGTTTTCTTTTTTCCTCTCCAGTTTGTGTGTATGTATGTATGTATATATGTATTTAATTTTGAAACAGGATCTCACTTTGTAATTCAGGCTGGCCTTCACCTCATTTTACAGCCCAGGCTGACTTTGAACTTGCAATGAATCCTCCTACCTTAGCCTCTTGAGTGCTGGGATTATAGACATGTGCCATCATGCCTGGCTTTCCCAGTTTAAAAAAAATTCAAAGTATTCTACTGTGAACATTCACATTTTACCAGATTAGCTTTATAGTAATCCTTCATCTTCTATGTACCAGTCCATCTTGTAGTATTTGATGTATTGCAAAATAAATTACAGAAATAAATTTATTTCAACCCTAAAATTTGAACATTTACAGAGTTTAACGTCCCTTTTAATGTAATATGTCATGTGATGAAAGTATCATTTGATGAGCTGGGAAAAAATATATATATACTTGTTTAATTCATTCTCCATCAGTACACTTCAGAAAGTTCTCCTGTGTCCCTTTCCAGTCATTCCCTATCCTTGATTTCTACCCTGTCAACCTGAGAGTCACCTTTCTTTCTTTCTTTCTTTCTTTCTTTCTTTCTTTCTTTCTTTCTTTCTTTCTTTCTTTTTCTTTCTTTCTTTCTTTTTCTTTCTTTCTTTCCTTCCTTCCTTCCTCCTTCCTTCATTTCTTTCTGTCTTTCTTTCTTTCTTTTTTTTTTTTGGTGATACAGGATATTGAGCTCAGGGGCTTCACACTGAGCAAATTCTCAGCCATTTTTTGTTGTCTAAATTTTGAGACAGGATCTTGCTAAGTTGACAAGTTGCCAAAATGGGTGCAAACTTGCAACCCTACTACCTCAGTCTCCCAGAATGCTGGGATTACACACATTATGTTTTAATGTTTTCTACATGTATTAGATTTATCAGTTTTAAAACTTCACATGGACTCTTTCATTATTTGTTTTTATGCAAATCTTTTTAAAATTCATCTTATTGTAGGATTTATTGATATTGTGAATCAGTAGCTCACTCTTGGTGTTTATGGTATGAATGAAATCACTCATAAACGTTGATGGATACCTGGGTAGTTTCCAGTTTGGGGCTATTGTAGATAATATTTCTATACACATGGTTGCATGAGGCTTTTGTAGACATAGATTTGGTTTTCTTGGGTAAATGGGTAGCCAGGAATGGAATTCTTGGATTATAGTTTGGAATATGCTTACTTTTTAAAGAACTGCCAGACCTTTTACAGATTGTTGAACAATTTTGTACTCCATCAACAGCAGAAGCACTTTGCATGCTTCCTATACCCCTAAGATTTGTTGTCTGTCCCCCACTGGGCTTTGCTTACAATTTCAGAGTAACCCTGATTTAGGCTATGAGATGCACGAGTTCCTGAACAAAGTTTCTAGGGCAAGTCAAATTATCTTTTTAAAGCAGATCATAAGAAAGAATTGACTGTATTATTAAAATAAATTCAAGTATAACTTAGGTGAAAATCTTGAAGTGCTCCAGCTGTATTTTTAAAGTGAAGCATCTCTGGTGTGCTTACCATTGCCTTGTCTTGGC
Organism: Thryonomys swinderianus; assembly: GCA_004025085.1. Classification (NCBI taxonomy): domain Eukaryota; kingdom Metazoa; phylum Chordata; class Mammalia; order Rodentia; family Thryonomyidae; genus Thryonomys; species Thryonomys swinderianus. Next base: position 48,942 of record PVIC010001411.1, on the reverse strand, counting down.
TCACTGTTTAGATATACAGTAACTACCTCTTACAAGGCAGAGGAAGGGTAAGACAGTATCAAGTTAATTGTTCACCCTTTCACCCTTATCTGGATTGTTCTTTAATTTCACAAGTGAGTATTTCTCCAGCTTCTAGACAGACCCTGGCTCGCCAGAGGCCAGGTGATGGTGATGGTGATGGTGATGGTGATGGTGGTGGTGGTAGTGAGGCTAAAAATTGCCAGGTACTGTGCTAAGCATGCACTAATTCTCACAGTGATCCAATAGTAGGTACTCTGAACCCCATTTTACAAAAAAAAAAAAAAAGAAAAGAGACTAGATTTAGAGAGAGAGTAGGCAACTAGGAGATTGGGATTTTAGTCAGCTATGCACCTTGGCTAATGCCTGGCCCCCGAGCACACTGCTAGTGGCATGTTTTGTGTGTGTGAACTTTCTACACACACGTGGAGCACATTGCATTAGTTCCTCTGATAACTTGGCTCTAGCTGTTTACTTCTTGAGTTGTGGACTCTGTGAGGCAGGGGTGTACCAAGATGCCTTGGGCCCTGTGTTTGAAGAGAGAAAATTGTCCTCAGGGAGGTAAAGCTTACAGAAGAGACATTTAGAGGGTGATTCTGGGCTGTATAATGCAAGCACATGATATGATAAGGGAGGCTGGGTTGGTGATAGGCTGGTGGAAGCTGGTGATGCCCTAAAAGAAGTGCTTATCTTGGTTGCTGTGCATTATAGCAACAGCCATGCAGTGGAGACTAAGTCAACAGCAAACACAGCAAGTTAATAAGTGGATTGATGTGCTGATAGTATAAACTAACGATTGTACTGATAGCCCCCATATAGTCTTTATCTGCATATGGTATTTATCTTCATCAGGCATTGTGCCCAATACATTTGCTTTATGGTATTAAATTTTGACAGTTATGTCCATGTATAGTTTTCTGACATGTTGGTTAGAGAGGAAATTGTTATCCCCCTTTAAAAAGAGGAAATCTTGGGGGCTGGGGATTTAGCTCAAGTGGTACCGTGCCAATCTTGGCTGCGCAAGGGCCCGAGTTCAATCCCCAGTACCACCAAAAAAAAAAAAAGAGGAAATCTGAGTATCAGATTCCTAATAAGTGATCTGAAGTCATGTGACTAATACTGTACATGTTAAAATAGGATTTGAACCTGTCTTCTTGTCTGAAAAGCTTAACCCTCTTAATGCCTATATACAATTAAAGCATAATCATGTTTTAATTCTTGGAAGGGTGGCATGACAGCTGGGGACTAATGTACAGCTTCTCTGTGACTGGTACATATTTGGAGTGTTAACCATCTTTAGAGACAGCACCACCTAAACACATCATATGCTTTATGTGCTCTGGCCCTCTCCCTTCAACTGGAGCAGCTCTACTTTCTTGATCTCTTTGTTTTGGAACCCAGGCGACCAATTTTATATGGGAAAAGCATACTGTTTCTTAAAATGGCTTTAAAACAAATGACATAGAAAATCAGATGACTCTGTTCCTTGGCTATACCGCGCACCGTAGCACTCACGGCTTGTGATCTGATACCTTTAATGACACAGAGTTAATTTATTGCTGAGCTGTTGAGGGGAGGCTGGTGTGCATTGCCCTGGAGTAACTGAGATCCTGGAGTTTAAGAAGAGCTGCCAGGTGTGGCAGTGATGGTGGTCATTCCAAGTCCATGGAAAACACATGCTTCACAACTTGTGTCTTGCTGGGTTCCTCCCTGGGACTGGAGATTGCTCTTTTTAGTCCTCCTTTCAATTAGAGTACATGCCATACGTTCTTAGAACAGACCATTGCTGCTGTGTGCTAGCAAGGGAAAAGCAAACACTCCCTCACAGAATACCAAAGCTCTCATAAAGAAAGAGCAGGAGGTTCAGTGCAGTCACTTGGAGACACTGGAAATGCTATTAATAGGAAGAGTCAGGTCCCTTTGGAGACATGAAATTATTATAGGGCCAGTTCAAGAACTGAATGTGGAAGTCTGTATATGTGTCTTTGACTTACGTCAAGCTCAAGGTTACATGTTTCAGGCACTGGGTAACAAGGAAGGGATGCAGAAATTTTGTAGTTTGGTGGTCCAGCCATCATGGTTTGCCTGTGACATTGCCAGTTTCAGTCACTGAAAGTCTCATGTTGTAGAAAACCCTCCAGCCTGGTCAAACCAGGATGTTGATTCACCCTACATGGCCTTGGAACCTGGAAGTGAGTTGCCAGATCTTGGAATGGATTCAGGTTTTGACTTTTAAAATAGTGATTTTCAAACTTTTTTTTTTAATGAAGAATTTGTTTTCCATTTGTTAGAAAATAGATCCCATTCCCAAATGTAATAAAATAAAATCTGATGATGGGCCGGAGGATTAGCTCAGTGGTTCCGGTGCCTGCCTCACAAGCGCAAGGTCCTGAGTTCGATCCCCAGAAACCACATACAATGCTGGGCATAGAGACTCACGCCCACCAACAATCAATACCACATACCACAGTGCTGGGCGTGGTGGCTCACTCCTGGAATCCCAGCACTCGGGAGGCAGAGACAGGAGGATTGCTGAGTTCGAAGCTTGCCTGGGCTACATAGTGAGCTCAGGGCCGGCCTGAACTACAAAGCGAGACCCTGTCTCAAAAAAAAAAAAAAAAATCTGTTGTAGAACCTCATGTAAATAAGACAGAGCCAGAAGAAAGAAACTGAAAGTGAATGCAGGAAACGAGCTGTCCTTTAATCAACCTCCTCTAGCCTTTCTAAGGACAGACCTCGCCATCATCGAGGATGTCTACAACTCTGGAAATATATGCCACTCAGAAAGTATTTGTTTAGAAAGGGGATGGTGGAGCTTATTGTTCTGAACAAGGCTGTTAATTATCTAGAGTCAAGGTGGGTAAGGGCTGGGTTCTACCTCCGGTCTTAGGACAGCGCTGGTTAAAAATACAAGAACAAACCAAAACTGTTTGCAGTTTGCTGAGAGCTCTGACTGGCACTCTGCTCCCAGTGCCTGATGAGAGGAACAGGTGGTGTTCTATTTTAATTAGTGGCAAGTATCTAATGATTGAAAATAAACCCTGTCACGAAATTCAGCTGATTCTTGCCTTCTTTCAAAAACTTCATAGATGGAGTCAGGTACTGAGCCATTGCTAATACACACTTAACAGTGCTGGAGGGATCCTTTGTTCCAACAAATTACTGATATCAGATCACGTAAGGTGACGTTGATTATCACGTGCAGGTGGTTGGTCAAATACCATATGAGCCGTTGGCCTTTCCTTACGACAGGTGAGTTCCCAGGAGAAATTGGAACCCCTTTATCTTGCTGACCTTAATGTATCTGATAAGAGTGGAACTCAAAGTGGGTTGACTGCTAGTCTAGGATGGAAAAGGAGTCAGCAAATTGCTGGAGGGAACCATGCCAGCCTTCCCCACTGAGCCTAATACTCCTTTAAAAGTATGAACATTTATTAAGAAGGATAGCTCCTGAGAGACAGGAGGGGACCCGCAGGTGAGTTGCCAGTGAGTCCACTTCGCAGAAAGTTTTATAGAGCAAATTTACCAAGTAGGTACAAAATGAGTTGAATTATAATCAACCAATAAGATTACAAATTTTAGCTGCTTAGCTAATATTGATCTAATAGTAGCCAGAGCATATAGTTTTAGTGTTGTCTTTAGTCCTTTTTTTTTTTTTTTTTTTTTTTGAGACAGGGTCTCATTTTGTAGTTTAGGCTGGCCCTGAGCTCACTATGGTGCCCAGGCAAGCCGCCGCGAACTCAGCAATCCTCCTGTCTCTGCCTCCCGAGTGCTGGGATTATAGGCGTGAGCCACCGCGCCCGGCATTGTGGTATGCGGCGTTGATTGCTGGTGAGCGTGAGTCTCCATGCCCAGCATTATATGTGGTTACCGGGGATCGAACTCAGGATCTTGCGCTTGCAAGGCAGGCGCCGGAACCACTGAGCTATGTTGTCTTTAGTCTTAATAGTCTTAGTTTTAGTGGGTGGGAGAGGATAGGAGAGTCTAGGATGGGAAATCTCAAAAAGGCATTACCAATAATCTCAGTCTTTCTTTATCTCTTAGGGAATAGGTAAATCTGGCCATTGTGATTTTAATTTTCTTTAGATGCATCTCCTGCCACAGTTTTGGTGTGTTTTCACCTTCTGCACTGACCCCCTTGAGGTCCCAGCCCTACCTCACTGGCTATAACATTTCTAGCTTATCTAGCTGTTTATAAAATTCCCTCTTCTTAAGAGGTACCCCAAAATGCCATAAAAGAGCAAGACGTGAATGAAGACTGCTCAGGCTATTTCTGGCCGAAAAGGGTCATAGTTGTGAGTGGCTTTCAGACTTACTCTCCAGAGAGTCCATCAAAAGCCTTCAATAGACATCAGGTCTTTTCATCTTGGAGAGGCATATAGCTTTAGGTCTAAACGAGACAAGGACACCTATACTCCTTTCTCCAGTTCCTCTTAGTTGTAGACCAGCAGTGTTATCTTTGAGTACCTCTTTTTTTTTCTTTTAGTAGAAAGTCAGTTCCCTTCTTTTGTTGGAGGGTAGCTGGCATCCTGTTAAGAAGGATCTTCAATACAGAGGTGGGAACAGAAGTTTGGTGTAACTGTATGAGACAGCACCGATTTGAAGTCACTAAAACAAGTTCACATGTGCCAGGTTTTGTTTTGTTTTGTTTTTTTGAGACGGGGTCCTGCTTTGTAGTTCAGGCTGGCCCTGAGCTCACTATATAGCCCAGGCAAGCCTTGAACTCAGCAGTCCTCCTGCCTCTGCCTCCCAAGTGCTGGGATTATAGGCATGAGCCACCATGCCCAGCACTGTGGCATGTGGTACTGATTGCTGGTGGGCGTGAGTCACCAGCCCCTGTATTGCTGTATGTGTTTACTGGGAATCAAACCAGGAACCTTGGGCTTGCTAGGGAGGTGCAGGAACCACTGAGTTAAATCTCTGGCCCTACATCTACCAGCTTTAATGGGTCCTCCATTTCACCTCTTACTGTTGACTGTGTACCTGCCGTTTCAGTCCTCATTATCAATCCCTCCTTTCTATGTAGAAAGCTGAGCCTGAGAAGACTTGGCTACTGATAAAGAATAAGGTGCTTTTATTTTGCTTTCTTTCTTACCACTTTATGGCTTCTGAAACCAGAGTCGCACAATATGAAGGGTGTGGTACCGAGGGCCAGGATCAGGCTTTGGAGTCAGGAAGACTTGGCTTCAAAGCCTAGCTCTTATTTACTCTTGCATGACCTTATCAGAGTGACTCAATTGGTGAGACACACCATCACTTCCTCTCACCTGGCCAACTCTGAGGCCGCTGTCACTATCAGGTCTTATTAGACTCTTGGCACTGTTAGTGAAGAATTCCTTACTGGAAGATTTCCAATTTTCCCAGGCTAATGAGCCAGCCCTGGATTTGGATATTGGCTGGAATTGTTTGACCTGGGCCTTACTTTTCTCATTTATAAATTGTGATTATAAGCCCTAACAAGGTTGATGAGGATCAATGAGATACTGTTTCTAAACAAAGTGCCTGCTGCTTAAGGAGCCATAGTTTCTCTTCCTTTGAAGACAGGTATATATTGGATCATCAATCTACTAAATGTCATTCCCACCTGCCTCTGGTTTTTTTTTTATTGCTTTATTACCACTGTAATCCAGATGTGAGGGGAAAAGTCTGAACTTTGTGCTGGGGCAATAGAGATGAAGAGAGGGTCTTTGAGTTTTATTTTTCAAAGTCACATAAACAAACTGAAAAATTTGATCCTTTAGACAAACCTACAAGGTGCTTTTCTTTCTTTTGTTAACAGTAGTGGTCATGGTGGCACTGGTAGGGTGGAAAAGGAGAACTCTAAAGGGCTGACTAGGAAGCATGATCTTTATTTTTCAGAATTTTTAGAGATAGGACAGCAAAACCTTGAAGCCACAAATATTTGATAACATCAAATATTTCTGTATTGCAAAAATAGTGAACAACAGTGCTGGGCGTGGTGGCTCACGCCTATCATCCCAGCACTCGGGAGGCAGAGGCAGGAGGATTGCTGAGTTCAAGGCTTGCCTGAGCTACATAGTGAGTTCAGAGCCAGCCTGAACTACAAAGTGAGACCCTCCCTGTCTCAAAAAAAAAAAAAAATAGTGAACAAGATGAAAAGGTGAAATCAACTGGGAAAACACAATTGTAGATATAGAATAAACAAGGCTATACTGTCCTTCATACACAAAGATCTTTTAGAGTATTAAGAAGATAGTGACTATTTTTTAAAAAGACAAAAGACATAAATAGATAATTCACAGAAAAATGAATTCAAAAGGCCAGTCTTTCAAAATGGTAACTTTACACAATTGAAAGAAACTAAGTTTAAAACATGTGCTAGGACTTTCATGTAGCAGGTTGGCAAAGGTTAATGTATGACATGAATTTAGGGATATATGTTGGTTTGAGTAAAAACTAATGAGAATTTTTAGAAAGATAATTTTAATGGGCAAATGCAGCATGAGATAGTTTCCTCAAAAGTTGCTGCAAATATAAGGTACTTACAGTACTTGAGGTACTCTCTGACTGTGAGACTGGGCCCTCTGTTACATGGCTTTGTCTTTTTTTTTCTTTTGCTTTTGAGGCAGGGTCTCGCTTTGTAGTTCAGGCTGGCCCTGAGCTCACTATGGTGCCCAGGCAAGCCACCGTGAACTCAGCAATCCTGTCTCTGCCTCCCGAGTGCTGGGATTACAGGCATGAGCCACCACATCCGGCGTTGTGGTATGCGGTGTTGATTGTTGGTGGGCGTGTTTCCACGCCCAGCATTATATGTGGTTACCAGGGATCGAACTCAGGATCTTGCGCTTGCGAGGCAGGCGCCGGAACCACTGAGCTAACCCTCCAGCCAGGCTTTGTCTTTTCTTAAGATACCTGCCGTTAGGATGCTGTTCCTCTGCCACAGTTTACCCCGCTCTGTCGCAGGTCTGCTAATACATCTGTTCTTCTCACCCTATCACATTCTCATGTGAATTCTACTCTGGGCTTCTGGAATGTACTGGAAAGTTCTTAGAGGATGTAGATCTTGAGTACCAATAGCAGTAGGTAGGGTTTGTGATGGTCAAAAACTAAGAGAGAAGAGCTACATAAAAAGACTGGAATAATGGTAATAATACATAACGTTAAGGATGTTAGCTGTGGTGTTGATGGCTTAGTATAGTGACGGTGAACATGTAGAACTCTCAATGATACAAATGGCCCACTGCACCATGCATGCCATGGGTTTACCACTACCAGCTTATGTTATAAAATGTACCTAAGGAGACATGTACACATTTAACATTTTTATATTTTGTGTAAGTCTCAAGACTGCTGAGAGAATTTGGCATGTGAGCTGTGTTCTACAAGTAGGGTGACTTCCCAGAGAGCCTTGTGTGACCTATGGCATACAGGCAATGAAACGGCTGAACTGGGATTCATGAGGCTGCCCACCGTCTCTAAGGTCCAGCACTTAACCATGGCTGTATGGGAGACTATCCTGTGTAGTGTAAATGTGGGGACGAGGAGAAAGTCTATTCATTCCCCTGAGGGATCACCTTAAGATTTCTGGAGTCATGATGCTGGACCTGCCTCAGATGCTGGACTTGGACAGAGGTACTTCTTAGCTTTGATAGTTGTAAGGTGTTTGTGGACAGGGTGCTGGGAAGAGGGATGTTGTTCCAGAGTCTGGCATTTCTTTCTGGGAATTTTCAGCAGTCCTTTATTATTTCTCATTTCCCTTCAGTCCACCAGAAAATATAGCAAAACCACATTCCTGGGAGAGTTGTGTCCCTCCAGTGAATCCAGCTGGGCTGGCCTTGGACGAAAACCAACCCGGGATGGCCTGGTGCCTCAGTCCTCTGTGTTCACTGATTCAGCAGATTCTGTGTGTCCTGGGCCTCAGAGTGCTGATGAAGCAGTTCATCTCTGATTTTCCTTTTCATCCCTCATGACAGCCGCCACATAGTGTTTCCTAGAATCTGGCTGAGGTCCCACTACGAGGGAGGTTCAGAATTGGAGTGTCTGGAAAAGTCACTCACGGCCATGGTGGGAGTGAGTTCTCCCGATGGGTGGGTGTCACTTGACCAAGCAAGCCAGTGTGCTGAGGGGTGGGCCGCCTCCAGAAGCGAGGCTGGGAGAGGAAATCAGTGCTCCTCAGGAGGAATGCTGAATTGAATTCACCAGTGGCTTTTCTTGGATAGATTTTTGTAGTCTCCAAGATGTTTAAGCCTGGGACACTCCAGTGTAGGTGTGGGGCAACATTTGCTGGATAGACGGCTTGGGTAGAACTGATGTCGCACTTACTGAAAGTGTCTTGAGTTCTTGGTGTATTACTGACTGCTTGAGGCCCCTTGTCTAACAGTCTTTTATCTTGCTACAACCCTATAAAGTATGATGTTCTTATTTTAGAGATAAGGCAGTGGCTGCCTTAGGGGCCAGGAACTTGTTTCTGTTAAAAAGGATTCTTGGGCCAGAGATTTGGCTCAGTGGTTCTGGCGCCTGCCTTGCAAGCACAAGGTCCTGAGTTCGATCCCAGTAACCACATAGAATGCTGGGCGTGGTGACTCACACCCACCAGTCATCAATACCACATACCACAGTGCTGGGCATGGTGGCTCACGCCCATAATCCCAGCACTCGGGAGGCAGAGACAGGAGGATTGCTGAGTACGCGGCGGCTTGCTTGGGCTCCATAGTGAGCTCAGGGCCAGCCTGAACTACAAAAGTGAGACTGTGTCTCAAAAACAAAGGATTCTCACATAGGCAATATGGCTCTATATTCAGTCTCCCAGTGTCAACTGATAGATGGCAGTGTGTGCAGGTGAGTCCTGAGGGGTCTCTGGTGGCCAAGGTCTCCAGGCTTCCTCTCTGCACTCTAAAGACTGGAAAGTGTTGTCTTGGAAATGAGAAGATATGTCTTTTCCTCAGGACCAAAGGGCTAAAGGCACTGAGGAGACCCAGATTCAGTCTAAGCCCTTGGCTTATTTAGCCAGAGCCCACACCTGGATTTCTCATCCATTTTTCCTTATTTCAGTGGCAGGGCTCCACTGGGAGATGGACTGAATGCTGACTTGCCTGTAACCTGGTGTCTTAAGAGAAAGTGTTCTGAGGGCTGGGGATTTAGGTCAAGTGGTACTACACCCACCTCAGATGCACAAGGGCCTGCATTTGATCCCTGGTACCACAAAAGAAAAAAAAAAAGAAAGAAAGAAGGATGGAAGGAAGGAAAGAAAAAGGAAGTGTTCAGGGCAGCCATTTCCAGTGGGGCTATGGTGTGGGCAAGCTTCTCTTCTGGCCTTGCTCACCCGCTCCTCACTGGCCAGCCACAGCCCTGTCTGTGGGCTCCGCGCCTCCTCAGCACTTTCATTCTGAGCCGTACAATAGAGCCCTTCCCTGTAGCTGGCTGTATTATTGTCCCAAGTCTGGATGTTTCCTGTCTGCGCTGTGGTTTCCCAGCAGGACGAAACTCTACTTTCCTTGTGTCTGTGGACTTCTGAGGAGTCCCCTTCCTCGCTCCCTCATAGTGTTGTGGCTCAAATGGAGCAGCCAACAGGCCTAAATCTTGTCATGTCCACTGTAGTGTTAGCATTCTCTCCCTGGATAGTAAGCCTGAGATCCTTGGGGCAGGGCGCCGCAGAGCTTACTTGGTAGGGCCCTGAATTTATAGCCGGGTGGATCCTACTTCTCTCCATCATGCAAACTTCTCATCCTGCTGTAGGACATTGCCAGGATAGTATGCAGATTTTAAAAGTCATGGACGGTGGTCATGGCTTGGCAGCAGGCCTGGGTGGCAGGCCTACAGAGAAGTAGGCTTGCTAGAGCCCAAGAGCTCTTTTGAAGACTTGCAGAAGGGGCTGAGGACCTAGTCTTGTGAGAGGGTGAGTGCCCCCCACTGTTGGCTGTGGAACTGTCCCACTGTTGATGGGAATTAGAAGAGAGATAGAAAAGTGCTTAGCATTAAGAAAACCAAACATAAATATGTGTAGGCAAAAAAAAAATCCACTGATCCCCTTTTATCACCCAGAGATAGCCATTGCTTATAGCAGGAGTCAGGGTTAAGTCGCGATTTGTCTCTGGACAACAGCTTGATCTTATTTCCTAAAACTTACGATGCTCCCTCCTTTGTCTACAGAACATGGAGAGTTCCTTGCCCTGGACCTTGGAGGGACAAACTTCCGTGTGCTCTGGGTAAAAGTAACAGACAATGGACTCCAGAGGGTGGAGATTGAGAACCAGATCTATGCCATCCCGGAGGACATCATGCGGGGCAGCGGCACTCAGGTAGGGTCCTTCTATCAGGGGACGTACTGCTCTACAAACACCTGCTGGGTCGTTCTTTCTGCATTTGCTCTGGCTCCTTTCAACTCATGGAAAGACGAAACAGCAAGTCATTCCTGGATACTAGCACAGTGGGAGGGATTTATGTCAGGTGAACCTCTGGCTCTTCTTGCTGTGTTTCATACCTAGTGAGTACTTGATGATAAAAGGAATGAGTGGAGGAGAAAGCCTGATGTAAGATGCCTTTCAAGCACTGTCGTGTCATGAGTCTTAGGGGTCTTAGGGTATGGAAGGAGTGAAGTCTTCAATGTTCTATTTGCTGTTCCTTCCACCAACCGAGCCATTCCTGGGGAAGGAATTTCTGATTATGAGCAAAGCAAGTGGGGGTGATATTTTTCCACCTTTTATTTGTCTTTGGGGATGGGCTTGGGGGTAAAGTTCCTGTCTTGGTTTTAATACTGAGGTGGGAGGAGGAGGCTGTGTCCTAGGACACTGTGTTAACCAGCACTAGTACAATGTCTGGAAGGAGGGAGAGACTCTTCCACTGTCTCCGCCAGTGGAAAGAGATTTGAAAGTCTTGCCACGCTCTAGTGTTGAAGAGGTTGGGCCTGTACTCAGCAGTTTGGCTGTGTGATTCTGGGAAAGGGAACACACCTGGCAGAGCCTAGGTTTATCTATCTGTAAAGAGAGAGATGATAGAATCGAGGCTCTGGTGAGGATTAGAAGAGAGGATAGATATTCAGCATTTTGCACAGTGCCTGGCACATGAACTGATACTCTTACTATTTTTCCTTATGAAGTTTTGTCTGTCCTGCTAATTGCTTCCTGTTATTCTGCTCCTAGTCTCTGTTACCCCTAGTTGTTTGTATGTCAGGCCCATTGTAACTTGAGGGTCCTCTATGTCTCCATTCTGAGCCCAACCCCAGATTACAAATATTTGAGAACCAAAGAAAAAAGAGAAAACCAGAAAGTTTCTCCGTGATTGTGAAGGAGACTTGCAACATAATGATGACATTTTTAATCTCACCTCTGCAACAGTACTCAGGCCCTCATGGGCTCTGAAACAAGTGGTTTCCCCAGGACCTGATGATGGCTTTGAATGCTGCAGAGAGGTCCTTGGTAATCCAGGGAGGGAGTTCATTTCAGACATTCAAAGTCTGAGTAAAGTTCTTTGAAAAACTTACTTTCAAGTCTCCTAAACCATCCAGTTAGAGGGTATAGAGAAAGTTCATTCTATTCTCAATACATTATACAAACAAAATGTTTTGGTTCAAATAAAAAAGATAGAATAAAAGAATGAAAACAATGATGTCTACCTGGAAGAAAAACTAAGGTTATTGGGCATTAGAAAGATTTTAAATAAATGCAAAAGTGAAACAGAAAACTAGAAGGTAATATACACAGGTGCCTGTCACTCTGAAAAAGAGAAATAATGCTACATTCCTGAAAACAACAAAATATTTAGAAAAAGAAAAGGCTGGAAAGAAATCCAAAGGAGCTATTTAGTGATATAATTATTGGCGCTTTTTCTGGGTATTAGTTATAAGTATTTTAATTGGATTAAAATGATAATTTAGTTAAAACCAAAACCACTGGGGTCCAAACTTGCAAAAGGCTCTTGAACCGAGAGCCTGGGTGTATGGGTCCTTCATCAAACCTATCTTGTGGCATGTTGATTTCCACTTCAGAACAGTAGGCCACAAACCAGAACAGCAGGCACTTAAGAGTTTTAAGGTTGCTGTGGATTTAGCTCAAGTGCTACCACACCAACCTTGGATGCACAAGGACCTGAGTTCGATCCCTGGTACCGCAAAAAAAAGAATTTTAAGGTATTTCTTGTAGGAGGGGAGTTGGCAGATCCTCGGACCAACAAGGAAAAGGAAACCTCTCTTAACTTCATAAAAATAATGTCCTTTGAGCCTTTTTATGGCAGGAAGCTATTCGCTCTTTTCCCAGCATCTTGTCCTTAAGTCTTTAACTAGCAGAAAGACAACCTTCCAGTTCAAGGAAGCACATGGTCTCCTCTTCCCCATTTTATAAAAGGTGTAAGTTCTTTGAACCTCACACTTGTGAAGGGAAATTTTGGCAGTGATAGACCTAGCTGTTGTGTATGATCTGGTAGTTAGCCACCTGTAAGACAGAGCACTTGAAATATGGCTAGTCTGAGTGAAAAGCTCAGTTTTAATTTTAAAAAGTTCTAGGCATGTGGTACAGCTTGTTTTCTTAGTGGCACAGGAGGCTGAGACAGGAGGGTCATATATTTAAAGATGGACTGGGCAATTTAGCCAGACTGTCTAAAAAAAAAAAGAGATTAAAAGGACTGGAGATGGGGATGTAGGTTAGTGGGAAGGATTTTTGGGCTCAATTCCTAGTACTTTTAAACAAACAAATGAATTAAAATAGTCACTGATGGTCAGTGGCTACTTTGTGGGCCCAGGCAGTATTTAGAGTTTTTTTGCTGGCTGTTTTCTCTGCCTCTTCCCATTAGGAGGGCCAGGGTTACTGAGGCGATGCCATCTCGCTTATCTGCTTTCCAAGGGTCCTTCCCTCTCCAATAATTTCTTTACCTCTTTGCACAGCTTCTGCAACCTCTGTTTTTTTTGTTTTTGTTTTTGTTTTTGTTTTTGTTTTTTTTTGCTTTTTGGAGTCAGGGTCTCGCTTTGTAGTTCAGGCTGGCCCTGAGCTCACTATGGTGCCCAGGCAAGCCGCTGCGAACTCAGCAGTCCTCCTGTCTCTGCCTCCCGAGTGCTGGGATGACAGGCGTGAGCCACCACGTCCGGCATAAGCAACCTCTGTTTTTTATAAAAAGAGTTGTTTGACTAGTGAACCATGACTATGCTATGTATTTGTTTAATATATCAATATCCCTTAATTTGTCTTTAGCTTCCTAACAAAAGAATAGAACTTGCTGGATCTGTCTCTAGAAACCCTATTTACATATGAAAATTTGTCAGAGGTGTTGGTCCATATGTGTGGGTGACTCCTCTGGTAAGAGAGCCTGCCTTAGTCCTGCACTTGAGGATATCTTATTTTGGAGGTTGAAGGTTCAGGTTGGCTGTGGTGAACTTTGCAGGGGATCAGATAGAGGATCAGAATCTGACGCTGGAGCTCAGGTGAAGCTGGCCACCTCCCAGACTGGCCTAGTCTTGCCTTTCTGGGCTCCTCCCCTTGACCAATAAGAGCTCAGGCATCTGGTGCCAGTGGGTCTGTCAACCTCCCTCCCTCAACCTCTTATTTCCTGTGTAAATGCAAATAAGTTTCTGTGGTCTATGCCAGCATCAAATCACCTAGAGGGCTTGTTAACAGATTGCCGAGCTTCCCAGAGTTTCTGCTACAGTAGCCTGTGGGGAGCATGATCTATATTTTTAACCTGTTCCCAGGTCATGGTGGGGATACTCATGGCTCAAATCTTTCGTGGAATGTACTTCTTTCTGGAAAGAAAAAGCTACTTACTCTCTTTCATTCCTCACCCCTCTCCCCAGCTTTTAGATATTGCTACCTGGCTAACCTGGTCCTTGGAATCTACTTAGGCTCTTTGGCGTCTGATCACTTTCTGTACCAGAATACCCCTTCTCTCAGCTTCTAGGCATCTGGTGAGGTGCCAGCTCCTCTCTGAGGGTGTTCAATGAGCAAGAAAGAAGCCTGGGGGCTGTGACCTCTAGAGCTGATCTGAAGCCTGGCTAACTGAACAGCTTGTTCTACAGCCTACAGGCTTTGGGTCCTGCTCAGTGTGGCCACAGTTTCGAGGCTCCCCTCCCCCAACACTATGTTCTTCAGTGCTCTTCTACAACACTGGTCTCCCTTTGTGGGATGAGAAAACTTCTTTGGGGACTCATTTCCTAAAGTGGAGAAATATAAAAGTTGCTTATTTTTAATTAGGTTGGTTCATAGAATGGGAATAGAGAAAGACCCATTTCTCTCCCATTCATGAGAGACAGGGATGCAGAGGTACTTCTTGGCATTGAGGTGGTGGGCTTTTTCTTTCTGTAGGATAATCGGCCAGGTGTCTGTGATAGGGCCACCAAACATGCCCCATCCTCATGGCCTGTGTTGACTTTGTGATAACTGTGGTTGTGATTCCCCCTGGGCACAGGGTTATTCTCAGAGGGGCCTGGATAAATGATTTACGTGGAAGCCATCATTTGATGAATTCTAAATGTTATACTCTTGTATGTACTGACTCATTTAATCTTCTTGGTAGTGCTGTGAAAGCAGGTTATCTTTCCCATTTTATAGATGACAAAATGAAGATATCAGAGGGCAGGTTAAAGGTTTCACACCACTAGTTTCTTCCTGAATCAAAAGACTCTGCTTCTCCTAACCTCCGTGCTATTCTGCCTGCCCACTCATCTCCCTGCGTTGTGTATCCTTAGCTGTTCGACCACATTGCGGAGTGCCTGGCCAACTTCATGGATAAGCTACAGATCAAAGACAAGAAGCTCCCCCTGGGCTTTACCTTCTCCTTCCCCTGCCATCAAACTAAACTAGATGAGGTAAGAGGTTCTCAAATGTTTTTAGTGCAGCACTCTAAGGGCTGGGAGGACCGGGGAGGATTCCTGAGCTACTTGCTTCTGTGGTATTAGTGGCAGCACTGAGGAATTGAACAGACATTTTATTAAGAAGAGTTAATAGTTCCAGGTGTGTGTGTGTAGGTTAGAGTGTGTGAAAACCTAGGAACTGTGCCTTTGTTACCCTCTACATACCTGGAAGAACTCTTCTGATCTGAAGCACTGTGTGAAAGACCCTTGGAAGAAAGATGTTTGCCAGATGATGGCATGAACATGTGGACCTCTCATTTAGGCAGTTCACCTTTTAGGGGCAGAATGAATCACTCACTTAATCTTTTCCTGCTCTGAACCCTGAGTTCTACATCCTAGGCTAGTCGTGAAAGAGTCTGCAAATTCAATCATGACTTTAGCCCAGTGGCTGAGGTCTCTGGTAATGAAGTTGGAGGAATATGGTCTGTGTTTCAGTTGTGGGGACTCAACATTCATTCCTTGGTTCTTTTCTAGAGTTTCCTAGTCTCGTGGACAAAGGGATTCAAATCCAGTGGAGTAGAAGGCAGAGATATTGTGACTTTGATCCGGAATGCCATCCAGCGGAGAGGGGTGAGTGGGCAGGACCTTGGGATCAGCAGGTTCTGTTGGGTCCACTCTGAAGTCTATTATGTCTTTCCTCACACTCAACCTGAGAAGGTTTTGGAGAAGTTTGCTTCTTCCCTGCTGTGGTATGTTTACCCTGGCCTTTGGCACGTCATCAGATGACTTTCAGGTTCTGAGATTAGCATGATGGAAAGCAATCTTAGCCTTAACCATGAAGACTTGACTATCATTTTTAAGTAAGAAAGTTGGTATGATGCTGAGATGAAGGTGTAACAGTTCAGAGAGAGGACACTACAAAAGTCTCTCACAGGAGACAGAAAGAAAAGAAGGAAAAAGGTGAATTGATTGAAGAAAGAAAAAAACAAGATGAGTTCTTAGTGCAGCGCTGACTATAAAGTAGACTATGGGGATGTTGTCAGCACAGCAGTCCTCTATGATGGAGACAACTGGTGGGAATGGAATGAGTTGCTGTTCTCTGACTGGGTCTAGGCCCAGAATTCTAGCTCTAAATTATGTTTTACTACTGCTTCTCCATCTTCACCTCTGTGGCCTTTCTCTGATGGTGAGTCCTCTCTTTGATCCTGCAGGACTTTGATATTGACATCGTGGCTGTGGTGAATGACACAGTTGGGACCATGATGACCTGTGGTTATGATGACCAGAACTGTGAGATTGGTCTCATTGTGGGTGAGTGAGCACAGAGGGAGGGCGGATGCAGCCCAGTGCCCAGCATGGGGGTGTGGGTTATAGAGGAAAGAGGTTTAGATGCCTGGAGCATTTGAAGGTAATGGTGCGATCATTTTGGTGTGAAAGAAGCAGACGAGGCAGGGACAACAATGGAAATAAGTATTGACTGGTCTCTTGCTCTGGTTCAGGCACTGGCAGCAATGCCTGCTACATGGAGGAGATGCGCCACATTGACATGGTGGAGGGCGACGAGGGACGCATGTGTATCAACATGGAGTGGGGGGCTTTTGGAGATGATGGCGCACTCAATGACATTCGCACTGAGTTTGACCAAGAGATCGATATGGGCTCCCTGAACCCCGGGAAGCAGCTGTGAGTGTCCTCCTGTGTGGGTGGTGTGGGGCAGGGCTGGGAGGCTGCAGTTGGGGCTGGCTAGGGACAGGGACTTGTTTCCATGTTGTCTTATAGTCTTAATATTATCTGCAAAAGTTTGCTAAGGTACCACTGGTTTGTGACTGTATACCTCTCGCATGGCTCCGAAATCAATAGAGTGGATAAACTAGATCATCCTTTGGGCAGTCACTTTTGAAGGTCATAGTCTTAAGTGTGTGACATTTGTGTTTCTTTCATCTTTATATAGTGGACTCTCGAGGGCTGGCTGTAACTCAAGTTGATCAATTGAAGGCTCAGGCTGCTCTATGCAGCCTTTAAAGTCTCTCTACTGGACACAGGCATATCTCAGTGTCCTTAGACATTGTCCCAGGATTTCTCAATTAACCCCACGCAGGAAAAGATGTTGTTATGTTCTTCCAGAAAACTCTTTAAATTTAAATCTGTATGTGAGATCATCTGGAAGCCCAAGTGGCTGGCATTTGGGTCATAACTGAAGACTTTGTCCATAAGCTAAAACTAAAATTTCAATTGTAACCCACATTGTTTGTATGTAAGGCTGTTCATAACCCGAGGGTCCCCTGTATTTATAAATTTTCTATAGAACCTGTGAGCACCATAGAAAAGTTATGTCTCAGTGGTTAAGAATGGGTCGTCAGAAGCCCTCTCTGGTAGCTTTTACCACCTCACTACCTCAGAAGATGAGGCTGTGACAGGTGTTTGCTCATTTCTGGCCCTCACAATCCTGGGGCCTTCTTGCCTCAGCAGCTGGCAGACCAAGACCGCGTGGAAAAGCTGGTGGAGAAGATTTTTGGCTTCTGCTGTGGGGCTGTGGTCCAACTGTGCCCTCGGGTGGATTGCAGGAGGGGTCCTGGCATTTTGCACCCTGAATGCTGTGCGCTCCAGCTTGATCAGACTTGGTTTTCTGTGACTTTTGCTTCTAACATAGTATCATTTCATTTTTATATTTGCCAAATGTTCCCACTGAAGAACTTGAAATGGGATTGCCTCAAGTGCTGATGAAAATGGCACAAACGATGCTCTTGGTGCTGTGATCATGTTCGGAAAGCTTTTGGAGGGGATCTCTACTTGGAGAGGAAAACCAGCCCTCTAAACCACATCAGCACTGGGCAGCCTTTTTCTTTTCCTGAGAGCCCTTGTTTCCTCAGTGTGGGATTTCTTTTGGTCACAAGCTTCCCTCACATGTTGAAATGTGAGTCCACTTAGTTGAACTTTCTTAGGAACATACTGGCCTCATCTGGCGTGGGTGGTGAGAGGTTTATGAGCTGGGATGTCACTCATTCAACGTCTGCCTCCATTGGTGAGACACACCCTTGTCATTCTGAGAAGCCACGTGTCCTTTGAAGTGTCCAGAGAGAAAATCGCCACCCAGTTGGTGACACACCCCTGGCCTTTCCTTAGACAAAACAAGGTTGGAAGGACATGATTCCAAATTGATAGCCATTGCAGACAGTATCGGAAGCCACTGACCCCAGGGCATTTTCAGGGGAGGGTATGTTGAAACAGACATGTGAGTTCTATACTGTGGAGGCTGGGCTGCTGCCTAGGGAGTGCCTGTGTTGGTGCTTTGTATCTCCAAAGCCTGAGCTCAGGGCAGTGTGGCCAGCTCTTCCTTAGCCCGAACCCCATACCTGGCATTAGGCCTTGAGCAAGTATCTTTCCTGGATTGTGGGCTTCCTCTTGGTAGGTGATACCCGAATCTTTTCTATATCCTGGTCAGGGACTCCTATTACTGTAGCCCACTCTAGTTAGTCCAGGCAGGCCACTGTCACCTTTTTGAGAGACATTTTTTCACAAAAAGAAAGTCACCAGACCTTACTTTCATCCATTGCATCGGCCTAACCAGAAACGCTAATTTCTAAAGAAAACAGTGTCACCTAGTGTTGGAAAACTAAACTACTCCAGCTGCCTTCTCAATCTGAGGGGCGTCCTCTGCCTCTTCCTTTGCCACCTGTCTACTCAGAAACTTTCAGTGTGTTTACTCCTAGGTCCTAAATCTCTGTCCCAGCCTGGCCTTGCGGCCTGTACCCCTTACCCTAGTCCAGGATAGTTTTCACAGGAACCTACAAATGGCCTGGAGGAGGAGTGCGGCGTGAGTTGATGAGTGGCTAGTACTATGCCTCCCATACTGTCCCTTTTAAAAAATAAATGTATTGAAATGCTCCATAAGATTTTACTTTTAAAAATCATTTTCCTACTGGAGAATAATTTGTAAAAATCAGCTTCCTGGATAAAATTTACTTTACCTACAACTCAGCTTTTTCCAGAATGTTCCCTACTTGGCTTGGGTGTTTCCTTCAGCTGCAGAAGGGCTGTCAGCATGAGGGCTGGCCCCAGCCCCACAACCAGTTGCTCCACAGTGCCACATGAGTTAACCCTTAACCGTACACCAGCCCCCAAGCTGTGCTCAAAGATGCCGGGTGTGCGTCTTGCTTCACACTGCTGTTTGGTCTGTGTCTTCCTGCAGGTTCGAGAAGATGATCAGCGGGATGTACATGGGAGAGCTGGTGAGGCTTATCCTGGTGAAGATGGCCAAGGAGGAGCTGCTGTTCCAGGGGAAGCTCAGCCCGGAGCTCCTCACCACAGGCAGCTTTGAGACCAAAGACGTTTCGGACATTGAGGAGTAAGTGCTACCACCTCTCTGCTTCCCGAGTCTCTGGATGTGCGGACAGGTGTCTGGAGAGTAAAGAAGATGTGCCGGCTCTGACTTTTTTATATAGGGCCACAGAGGTGGCCATGGTGCACTCCACTTGCTGGGTTCCACTCTTGTTGATGTTGAGAGTGACACTGAAATGACTGGGGCATTGCACTGGGCTGAAGGCTGAAGGCATCAAAGAAGGAACCTTAATGATTTGCTTGTATCTGCTTCTTTTTCCTTCTCTGAAGCTCTTATTCCTCACTGCAGTTCTCAAAAAGGACTCTCTCAGCCAGGCATGGTGGGAGCTACCTGTAATCCCAGCACTCTGGGAGACTGAGGCAGCCAGCTTGGACAACTTAGTGACTTAGTGAAACCCTCAGAACAAAAACTTAAAAAGTGGCTGAGGGTGTAACTCAGGGCTAAGGCCCTGTGCTCAGTGCCAGCACCAAAACCAAAACAACAAAAGGTTTCCATCTTGACTCCTGCTTCCTAATATAAAAATAGGTTCTTGGAGGCCCAGAGAGAGACCCACCCATTCACAGCCCAGCAGGTAGTGAGGTTCAATTTTTATTTTTCAGAAAACAGTATCACAAGAGTTGGGCCTAGTTGTCTACTCCTGAGATTTCCTCTTGTAGATTGAAGAGGTCCTGTTGTTTCAGGGGCCATTTGCAGAATGGAAGTGGTTTTAGAACCAAAGGGAGCAGTGAACAAAGTTTAAAGGATTTTCTTGTAAGTGGAAACCCCAAAGGAGCTGTGCCTTCCTATTGCTGAATCCCAGGAGAAGAGCATTCACGCTCACGAGGCACTTTCTGCCCTGTGAAGGGTGCTTGACCGAGGATGCTCCAACCCCACCAGCAGCTTCAGGGACAGATTGACTGCTTTAGAGTGAAAACAGCTGGATTCCCAGGTTAAGCGATGGCTGATGGTGTGTCTGTCTTAATGTGAGCCAACAGCCCAAAATCATGCTCACTAACTCAGTGTGGGAAACACCGTGAACAAAGTATTTTCCTCTGATTGTACAGGTTGTACATACAGAACTATATATATATATATTTTTTAAATATCGCAGGCAATTTTTTTTTTGAGACAGGGTCTCGCTTTGTAGTTCAGGCTGGCCCTGAACTCACTGTGTAGCCCAGGCAAGCCTTGAACTCAGAAATCCTCCTGCCTCTGCCTCCTGAGTGCTGGGATTACAGGCTGGCACTGTGGTATGTAGTACTGATTGCTGTTGGACGTGAATTACCATGCCCGTTATTGTCGTATGTGGTTACTGGAGATCGAACCATGGACCTTGTACTTGCTAGGCAGGCGCCAGAACCACAGAGCTAAATCTCTGGCCCCTTATTAGTATTTTTAATTGGAGGATAGGGGGACTAGAGGGGTGAGACTGGGCGGCACTGAAGGGGGGGTGATCTGGAGGGAAGCCTCATGTGGCTGTTTTCCCTGTCCTGGTCCCACTCTTTCCACCCCACCATGCACAGCAGGGATGAGGGATTCGAGTTTGGTGGAGCTGAGGCTTCCTTGAGAACCCATGGTGGTCACTCATGGGGTCACAATGCCATCTTTCTGTTTGCCAGGGAGAAGGATGGCATCCAGAAGGCCTACCAGATCCTGGTGCGGCTGGGCATAGAGCCCCTGCAGGAGGACTGTGTGGCTACCCGCCGGGTCTGCCAGATCGTGTCCACGCGCTCTGCCAGCCTGTGTGCAGCCACGCTGGTTGCCGTGCTCCGGCGCCTCAAGGAGAACAAGGGCGAGGATCGGCTGCGCTCCACAATTGGGGTCGATGGCTCTGTCTACAAGAAGCATCCTCAGTGAGTCAGTGTCCGGGGTCTGGAGGTGGTGGGGCCCGAGAGCACCTGGGACTGGTGACTCCTAGGCCAGCCTCAGTAGGCGTTCCATGGAGCTGAGAGTCTGTAGAATAAAAGTGGCTGCTGGGCAGGTGGCAGCTGAGAGATGTTATCGCTGGTGTGTGCAGAGGTGATTTCTGAAGGCTGCTTATGTGGCTGCTGGATGCTCTCTCCCTGCCACCCTCTTCCGTCTGAGTTAGTCTTTCACTCTTCGCTCTTGCGTGACTCTTAGTGGGTCCTCCAGGTCCCGCGTCCTCTGCCAGGGGCCAGCCAAGCCTACTGGGTCACTGCAGTGGATTACTGTCTGGCTATTTGGGTATTAAATGGATCTCATATTGTCTGTGTTTTGATCCCTCACATTCTATATATCAAAATGCTCAAATTTCATTTGGGACCCAGAAGACACTTCTCGGTTGTGCTTATGTGTTTTCCCATCATCTCCTCTTAATGCGAGTGTCAGGTCAAGGGACCTTTATTAACTGAATGGATACCTGTGACAGCTTTAATCTGGTGGTTCCCCAGTCTCCCAGCCGAGAGCCTCAAGACTTTCAACGTACATGTGAATCCTATGAAGATCTTGTTAAGAGGCTGATTCTGGGTCAGAAGTTATGAGCTGGGATTCTGTATCTCCCAGAGTCCCCAGTGAGGTCCTAACCATAGACCACACACGACATAGCAAGAGCGTGGGCCCAAAGCAGCTGCCACTGGAGAGTTTCTTGCTGAATCTGCCCACTGTATTCAACTCTTTGGATACGTTTTGGATCTTTGGTACAAACAGGCTATAAGAAGGGCCTTCCTAGCTGTTCTGTTTAGTGTTTTTCCCAGGCAGCAGCAAATGAAACAAATGATAGAAATAAAAAGTAAGGCGGCCTCAGAGCCACGTGATTCCGTCCTGCTGCCCAGCAGAGGTTGATTGTAGTTTCCTGAGCAGAAGAACTGGTGTGCAGCTTGTTGAGGAAGGGGAAGTTTTGTGTGTCTGTGTGCGGAGATCAGCAGCTTGTTAGAAGGGTTCTTTCTCTTCAGTGGGGGAAAACTCAGGCAGGGTTGGTCACAGTCAAATACTGAGTTTTTGCATAGTGACTCCTACTTTAGGAGAATGGAAAGCATAGGCTGAGGAAGCACTGGCTCTCTTGAGAGTCTCCTGCGTTAGAGTCTCCTGCGTTAGGGCTGAGGCGGTTAGCTTCCGGGCAACCATCTGCACCGCAGCTCTTAACTGTGGACACTTCCTGTCATCCCCTTCGCTGGCTGTAGCTTCGCCAAGCACCTCCACAAGGCTGTGCGGAGGCTGGTACCTGACTGCGATGTTCGCTTCCTCCGCTCTGAGGATGGCAGTGGCAAAGGGGCAGCCATGGTGACGGCGGTAGCGTATCGGCTGGCTGACCAGCACAGAGCCCGCCAGAAGACCCTTGAGCCTCTCAAGCTGAGCCGTGAGCAGCTTCTGGAAGTCAAGAGAAGGATGAAGGTTGAAATGGAGCGAGGATTAAGCAAGGAGACACACACCTTGGCCCCTGTGAAGATGCTGCCCACCTATGTGTGTGCCACCCCCGATGGCACAGGTATGAGGCAGGTGCCCTGACTAGTGTTGATGCTCAGAGCATTAGCCTTGGACACTGGCAACAGAATGTCTCCTCAGCTGCTTTCTTTAGGTGAATGTTAGTGTTCCATGTAGTCAACCAGAGGTTCTTCTGCTAAAACAAAACAGTAATATTAGGCAATATTTACTGAGGACCTTGCATGTGTTACCACACCTGCTATGTCTTAATTCATTTAGTATCTGTTCACTGTTAAAACTTAGACATTAATTTCCTTGATTGACAAGTTGTCATGTGAGGCAGAAAGCAGAGAAGTTAAAGGCTTGTTCAGGATCGTAGAATTGGTAAATGTCAGAAGTAGAATTCAAACCTAAGATTTCAGGCTCCAGAGCCGTCAATCATAGTCATCATATTGGTTTGCATTAGGAGTCCAAAAACTATACTAAATAGACCAATGTGGCCCTTGCTTGTTTTTCTACATAAAGTTTTATTATTACACAGACATGCCATCTGTCCATGCAGTCTTCATAGCTTCATGCTACACTGCCAAAGCTGAAGGGTTGCAACAGACTATATATCCTACATACCTTAAAATGTTAACTGTCCGCCCTTTACAGAAAAAGATCTTTGATCTCTTCTATTTGGTCTTGTAACCTAAAAAAAAAGTATCTAGTCTTTTCCCAATTTAGAGAAAACGGCCTATGAGGAGGTCAGTATAGCATAGTCAGTGAGGTTCCAGAGGTTGAAGCTGGAGTTTGGATTCTGCTCAGCTTTTTCTACCATTGTAGCTCTGAGCAAGTGACTTTGCCAGCTCAGCTGGATCTTGGTTGTCCATGAGAGAAACAAGATGCCCCTTCCCAGAAATGCCTAAGTGTTGGATGAGGACTGTATGTGAGGCTCGTTCAGTGCACTGAAATTGCTCAAAAAGAGAGGGGTTCTCACTTTAAAAGGTTTCTCTTCAACGTCCTTTAAAGAGCTGTACTCTATTCTAGAGTCTAAATTAAGTCTAAACTTTTGACTTGGTACAAATGGTGTGTTTAGATAGCTCTAAGTGTGATGTGTTAGCATTGCCCATCTTCTACAGAGCTCATTCTGATATTTGGGTCTCTACCACATGGACTCCTTTGAGAACTACTAACCAGCCAGGAGGGATACAGTCTGGGGATCTTCTCATCTTCCCTGTTAGGGGAGCTCACACTCCACCCCGCTCTGAAGCTATTGAGGAAGTCTAGGGAGGACCTCCCTTGAGAGGAAGGAGCATGAACTCCGTCACTCTGCCACCCTAATGCATCTTCCTGGGTGGATTTTCCAGAGAAAGGGGACTTCCTGGCCTTGGATCTTGGAGGGACAAACTTCCGGGTCCTTCTGGTTCGCGTGCGGAATGGGAAGCGGCGAGGGGTGGAGATGCACAACAAGATCTACTCCATCCCACAGGAGGTCATGCATGGCACCGGGGAGGAGGTAAGGCAGACCGCACCCCAGGAGGGCCTGGTAGACTTCTTGCCTTCAAGAATGGCACTATCTCTGCTTAGCCACCGCCACAGGGACGGCTCAGTGGGACAATGATGCCAGTCTGATTTCTCTTTAGGTCTGGGCCTGAGCTGAGCTTATGTTTCTTCTGGGTAGAAACTTTGAGCTTAGGCTCAGTAGCTGCTGGAGCAGCCCACCATGGCCAGGGCCTTCTCTCAGTACCACCTTCTCTCTGCAGCTGTTTGACCACATCGTCCAGTGCATCGCTGACTTCCTGGAGTACATGGGCATGAAGGGTGTGTCTCTGCCTCTGGGTTTCACCTTTTCCTTCCCATGCCAGCAGAACAGCCTGGATGAGGTAACACTGCCCTCCTGGAGCACTTTCTGGGGCCATTTATTGGCTAAATGAGTCCAAGTTTGGGGAGAAAGCTGAGCTTTCCCTGAGAGGAGGGAAAGGAGTGCCTGAGTGACTATTAGGAGAGGGGCTTCCTGGTAGGGATAAATTAATCAAGGATGGTGGAAGTAGATAGATTAAGCTTGGCTGTAATAGTCTTTGGGACAGTAGTGAAAACGCTAAACAAAATTGAAATATCACCTTACAATTTTAAGGACTTTTTGCCGTGTGCTACATTAGCTTCTTACGTGTGTGATTGATCTCCTTTAATCCTCACAGTAGCCATGTAAGATAGGTGTCTGTTCTGTATCCATATTGTCTGGATGTGGGTGTGTACTCCAGAGCTCTGTATGGATGTGCTTTGTTCTTTTGAATTTCATGACACATCCAGGTTGATGAGATGCCAAGCTGATGGGCATGGAGCACGGAGCCAGTGCTGGAGGCATTGTGCAAATGGGTGTTGGGGAGCACACAGCTTCCTGGCAAGTTCTGGCCTCAAAGGATCTGGGTGCATTTGAAGCTGTCAAACAATGCTATCCTACTCCTGGTTATGGCTCACGCCAGTTTCGTTGTCTTCTTTTGTGGATGCTCTGACTCCTCTGGTCCTACCTTTGCTTCTCATTTCCCTTCAGCTTGCTCTGGGTGGAGGAAACAGGTGGGTCCAGACCTGCTTCCTGCAGATGTTCTGCCCCAAGAAATAGAGGATTGAGCAGGCAGTGCTTGGAGCTGAGCTGTTGACTTAGGCCTTGAAGAACAGTTATTTGAGCAGCTGCTCCTCTCTATCTGTCATGGAGGAGCCCACATGCTGGCCGTAGGTGTTCGGTTTGCTGTGGTTGCAGTTGCTAGTACATAAGCCATGGCTGCTGCCTTAGATACTTTCAAATAAAATGGGCTGATGAAGTCAGCTCAGAGGTGTGTGAGCTGCGATTTGGAACATGTGCTAAAGGAATGCTGTCACCCCGCAGACACGAGCACATACCTGTAGGACATCAAAATGAGGAATATGTAGAAAGGTCAGGAGAAAGTTGTGAAAAATTTCTCCCTAAAAATAGTATTGATAAAAAGTGATTAAGAAGCAAGTAGAAACATGACATTCCGGTGTATTCTTCCAGACTTTTTGTACTAAATCTCATCTTGAGCAGACACCCTCTTTTCACATCAACATAAATATATCCTTTATTTGTCAGGTGAACTGGAAGATGCATTAATTTTACTATTTGAACCCTAAGATTCCAGGTCATCCTGTTGGATTTTATTCTGTGTGTTTCAATTATTTTTTACGAAGTGCATGTTAAGTCTGGAATCATAAGAAGGAAGAGCATGGGGGAGGCAGTTCCCTCTCTCAGCTCTGGTGAGCTCATCCTGCTCCAGAGGGATCAGCAGGGGAGGTGCTGAAGAGGCAGAGGCCCAGGGGTGTCCAGCTGTGCTTCAGCGCCACTAGCCTTGGGCAAATCTCAGCTGCTGGGACGTGTTCTTGTCTTCTGACGAGAATCACCTGGGATGATGTTATTTGAACATTCTATAGACTATTGTCTGGTGCTTGGATGGATCTCTGGCACGCTAAGTAAGTGCTCTGCCATGGAGCTACACCCCCAGCCCTTGTAACTTTCAAGTGTCAGGTACAGACCTTTACAGAGAAGTAAAGCTAACTTGCAGACAAGAGGTGGGTGGAGATAACACACCCTTGTCTGGATGTGGATGTTTAAACTAAGGGCTCCACAGCGATGTACTTTGTTTTTCTGAATCTTCTGGGACACACCTGGGTGATAGAGTGCCAGACTTGTAGGAAAGAACCACCTGAGCAGTCCTGAGCTCACAGTCTCCTGGGGAGTCCTGGCCTCTTGGGGAGGGACCTGGAGATATGGATGCTGGTTCCCGATGGCTGCTGTAGAACACAGGGCTCCAGGAAGCAGGCTTCTCTTGTGGGTGCAAAGCCATTAGCATCTGGCCTCCAGATGATCCTGTGACACTGTGAAGGACCCGGCTGAACACAGGTGCACAGAGGACTGTGGATGACAGAGAGCCTCCGTTACTGAGAAATGTGCGGTGGTGGCCAAGTCTAGACAGCTTCTCAGCTATGGCAGGGGCATTTACGTACTGAGCACAGAGTGTCAAAATTAAGTGACACAGCCGGGTGTGGTGGCTCACGCCTGTCATCCCAGCACTTAGGAGGCAGAGACAGGAGGATTGCTGAGCTGAGTTCCAGGCTTCCCTGGGCACCATAGTGAGCTCAGGGCCAGCCTGAACTACAAAGCGAGACCCTGTTTCAAAAAAAGAAAAATTAACTGACACACATGACCTTTCTGGCAAATGACAGGGGCAGGGTAAACTGCTTTGTCCAGTAAAGGAAATAATGTGTAGGGGCATTTTCTCAGTGCTATGAGCCCACACACTGGTGTCTGTGCCCGGAGGTGAGTTCTGCTCCTATTGTCAAACTGTAGGAGCCAGGCAGGTTATGTCAGTGCCTCAGTTACTTGTCAAATGCTGTGATTGTGTAAGCATCGTACCAGATGGCTGTGAGGATTGAATGATGTGATGTCCTTAGTCCAGCATGTGGTGCACAGCAGGTACTCAGTAAATCCAAGTGAGTACCTTAGAAATGCGTTTAGCATCCTTTGTGGGTGAGATATATCTGGTTATTCCAGGGGATCTGTATGATGTGGGAGGTTGAGGGCTAGAAGCGCACACAGCCGGGCTCCAGGAATGACCCAGGAGGCTCCTCTGACCTTTCTCCGTGCTCATGTGACTTTTAGAGCATTCTCCTCAAGTGGACTAAAGGCTTCAAGGCATCTGGCTGTGAGGGTGAGGACGTGGTCACCCTGCTGAAGGAAGCAATCCACCGACGCGAGGTAGGAGAGAAGCTCTGAGACCTCCTGTGCCAGTTTCTTCATTCTTGATATGATACATGTGTTCTGAAAGGGGATGCAACACTGGGTTCATTGTTCTGGTTGGAGGAAAATTAACTGAGCCCTTCCGCAATGGTTGAGTGTCCCCTGTGCCGAAAGCTCTGCTCTAGTGATAGGGATTCATGAGTGACCACAGCAAGATCTAGTTCAATGAACAGAAGCCCATGAGCAGTGGTGGGTGGTTGCTATCAGGGCCATGAAAAAAAAAATGAAATGGATAGAGAGCAGGCTGGGAAGGGGCAGTCTTACTAATACAACTGGGGACCATGTCTCTGAACAGGTGACACTGAGCAGAGACTTGAATGAGATCAGAGAGTGAGCCCCGGTATGAGTTACATTTTAAGTGCATATAAGTCTCCCTTACAAATGCCTGAAAGTTGAGTAGTGGGGTTCATTTGTGGACTAGATATCTGCTTTTGCTGTCTCAGGAGTTTGACCTGGATGTGGTTGCGGTGGTGAACGACACAGTAGGAACCATGATGACCTGTGGGTACGAAGACCCTCACTGTGAAGTCGGTCTGATCGTTGGTAAGGACGCGGCCACCCTTCCCAGGTGGGGACGCTCAACCTCGGGTGGGTGGGAGGCAGGTGTGAACGAGATGCCGTGTGACCCACAGGCACGGGCAGCAACGCCTGCTACATGGAGGAGATGCGGAACGTGGAGCTGGTGGACGGAGAAGAGGGGCGAATGTGCGTCAACATGGAGTGGGGGGCCTTTGGGGACAACGGATGCTTAGATGACTTCCGCACAGAATTTGATGTGGCTGTGGATGAGCTCTCCCTGAACCCTGGCAGACAGAGGTAGGCACATGTCTGTGGATGACAAAACCCACAACTGTCCTGCAAATAGTGATCCAGGAGTCAGAGCCCTCACCGGGATGCTTCTTCTGCGGAGGTGCTAATGAGTTTCTTGTCAGAAAATACCTGGGAAATCCTGAATTAGCAGGTATAAGCAGTATCCTTCACCTAGAGATCTTGGAGTGCAGGAGAGCATTGGAACCCAGGTCTTGAGACTCTGAGGGACAACATGTGGGAGGTGGGACCACCCGCTCCCCTGGGAGAAGGCCTGCTTGACTAAGGGGACAGGAGCCCATACTTTTATCCTCTTCGGCCATCCGGCAGCTGGTGCCTTGCATTGCCAGTGTCACAGAGCCCCACCGATGGTGGCAACATGGCGATGGGAGGGCTCAGCTGGGAACTAAGCTCTAACGCACATCCCTCTAGGGAGCTGTTGTCTCTAAGGTTTCCTGACTGGCTCAGCTGGGGGCCCTAGTCCTACAGCATGCACCTGGCAAAACATTTGCCTGCCATAAAGTTTCCAGACTAGAGAAAATGTCCCCAAGAACAGGCTGCAGTAGGCAGTGACCAGGTTTTGTTTGACATGGGATTCTGGCTTTGTAAAAGGCGAGCATTTTGACCCTCAAACCATGTCATAGTCACCTCCAGCTCCAGGGGCCAGCATGACCATCTGCAGCTGGCACAGGTTATTTGAGAACACTGATCGGAAGCCATGCTGCCTTCTGACTGGAGGTGAAGAGTACGGCTCAGCACGCTTCCCTGCGGCTGGAGGGGTGGTAGAGTTTTGGTGTATGTTCCCTCCTCAGAAGTTGGAAATAAGCCTTGGAAAGGAAATGAGCTTAGGTGCGAGAGCCAGTCCCAAGGAGTCCTGTGGGCCTTTGGTGCCTTCATCAGGTGGTGGATCAGCCGTGAGGCCATGAGGAGTCCTGGCTGAGTAAATTAAGCAGCACCTTGTCCACTAAGGGGAGGCTGCTGCCTCCACTTTGTCCAACCACCTTCCTGTTTCACCTCTGTGAATGTTACTCACATTGCAGGTTTGAGAAAATGATCAGCGGCATGTACTTGGGAGAAATTGTCCGCAACATCCTCATCGATTTCACCAAACGTGGGCTGCTATTCCGTGGCCGCATCTCAGAGAGGCTCAAGACAAGGGGAATCTTTGAAACCAAGTTCCTGTCTCAGATTGAGAGGTACCAACGTGGGGACTGGTGGAACTGTGTCCTCCTTTCTTCTCATGAGCAGACAAGCTGAAGGATTTCCTCAGCTCAAGGGAGCTTAGCGTGTGGCTTAGGCAAAGGTCAGTGTAGAGGTTAACGTGCTGATAATAACATTCTCTTGAAAGCTTATGCTAAGCATGGCATGAGAAATTCAGACCAAATATCAAAGCTAGAAAGAAACCTGCGTGTAGGGTGTAAGGCGAAAAGCACAGAGGAAAAAGATAACCTGACAGTGTCTGCACTCAGCCTGGAGGTGCCGTCCAGCTGCTGGCTGCAGTTCCCAGACAGCCAGGGTTGAGTACAGGGGGCATCGTTGGGCACCTGGGTAGAACAAAGCCTCACTTCTACAGTCTAGTGGCAGAAAAAACAGCTCCAAAGTAGAATGGTGAATGTTAGAGCCCTTTAAAAATGCTGTCATTACTCGCTGGTTATAGACTAGGATCAGGATATGAACAGACCCTTCAGGCATCTGTACTAATGAATAGAGAGGGTGTTTTCTAATTTGCATGTCTCTTTTTTTTTTGAGACAGGTCTCACTTTGTAGTTCATGGTGGCCCTGAGCTCACTATATAGCCCACAGCAATCCTCCTACCTCTGCCTCCCTAGTTCTGGTATTACAGGCGTGAGCCACCACACCTGGCACTGTTGTATGAGGTACTGATTGCTGGTGGCCATGAGTCACCACCCCGGCATTGTGGTATGTGGTTACCGGAAATTGAACTCTGGACCTTGTGTTTGCTAGGCAGGCACTGGAACCACTGAGCTAAATCCCCAGCCTTTCATGTCTCTTCATGTGCAAAGAAATGGTGCCAGGTTTCTAAAGTATTTCCCTGTGTAGAGAAGCATTTATTTTCTTTGTGCATTTTTATTTACTCCTGCATTATAAATAGTGCCCAAGCAGAATCAGACCACAGGAGTCTAATGCTGCCCAGAGTGTCTGTTCCTGAGACCCATGGATAGCAGTGAGAGAAAGCAGATGAAAGAGTTTTGCAACTGAAAGCTGCCACACTGTGCCATTGCCAGAAAGAAAGAAAGAAAGAAAGAAAGAAAGAAAGAAAGAAAGAAAGAAAGAAAGAAAGAAGGAAAGAAGGAAAGAAGGAAAGAAAGTACCTGAATATGAGTTGTACAGTGGCAGTGCTACCTTGCATGACCATTTATTTTATTTTATTATTTTTGAGACAGGGTCTTGCTTTGTAGTTCAGGCTGGTCCTGAGCTCACTATGTAGCCCAGGCAAGCCTGGAACTCAGCAATCCTCCTGTCTCTGCCTCCCGAGTGCTGGGATTACAGGCGTGAGCCACCACGCCCGGCACTGTGGTATGTGGTGTTGACTGCTGGTGGGTGTGAGTCACCACGCCTAGCATTGTATGTTGTTACCGGGATAGAACTGAGGACCTTGTGCTTGCGAGGCAGGCGCCGGAACCACTGAGCTGTCTCCGGCCCATGTGGCCATTTCTTTATATTCTTGTCTCCCTTGGCAAGAGTCAGGGTGGTGCCACAGGATGGGCAGTGCTGAGTTCAGGAGTAGGGCCTGCTTTGCAGGGCCTCCATCCTGGAAGCCGGATCCTCCAGGAGCTGGGGCCACCACCCTCTCAGTGACTGACCTCCCCGGTCTCCTTCCCGCCCTAGCGACTGCCTCGCCCTGCTGCAGGTCCGCGCCATCCTGCGTCACCTGGGGCTCGAGAGCACCTGTGATGACAGCATCATTGTTAAGGAGGTGTGCACGGTGGTGGCGCGGCGGGCGGCCCAGCTCTGCGGCGCAGGCATGGCTGCCGTGGTGGACAAGATACGAGAGAACCGGGGGCTGGACACCCTCAAAGTGACCGTGGGTGTGGATGGGACCCTCTACAAGCTGCACCCTCAGTGAGTACCTGGCCCTGACCTATTATTGTCTCTTCCCTTCTCCCATTCTCAGCCAGGCCAAAGAGTGTTTTACATGTTTATAGTTTGAGCGTGAACATCTGAAGCAGGCCTGTGTTTCACCCCCAGCATTGCCCTTCCGTACATACCTTCTTTTCCCTGCCAGGAACTAGAGCTCAGTTGAATCAGTCTCTTGCTTTAGCATATAAATCTCTGTGAATAGAGTCACGTGGCACCTTTTCTGTGACTTTTCTCACACACAGCATGTGTGATTTTTTTTTTCTTCAGTTCCTGGGATTGAACTCAGGACCTTGTACTTATGAGGCAGGTGTGTGGTGCCACTGAGCTAAATCCACAGCCCAACATGTATGATTTCATTTTTTTTCCTCTTCTTTCCTCCCTCTCTCTTTTTACTTTCCTCTTCCTTCTCTTTCTCTCCTGTTTTTCCTCCTCCCTCCCCATTTTCTCTTCCTCTCTCTCTCTCTTTCCCTTTTTTCTTTGTCCTTCCCTCTCGTCCTTCAAGGTGAGGTCTCCGTATGTTGCTCAGGCTAGACTCACAGACCCCAGGTTTAAGCATTCCTCCTGCCTCTGCCTCCCAAGTAGGTGGGATGATAGGTGTGCCCTGCCACACCCAGTTTGTATTTTAGTTTTAGAGATATCCACATTTAAATGTGCAAGTTACAGCTAATTAATTTTGGATATCATGCCTCTGTATGGGTATGTTATTTCATCTATTGATGTGATATTTGGATTGTATCTAGATTGTGACTACTAAAAACAGTGCTGCTGTGAATATTTTAGTAAACATACACTAGACTTCAAGCAAAACATATTTTTTCTCTGTGCTCTAAGGCAAAGATGACAAATGCCACGGACTGCTTTTGTGAATAAAGTTTGATTGGGACATAGCCACGGCCAAGTGATTATGTATTGGTGATGGCTGCTGTCGCAGGGAAGAGCAATCACTACAGAACATTTGGTTTGCAGTGCTGAAAGTATCTGCTGCTTGCTTCTTTGTTGAGAGTCTGCCATCCTTCACCACGGAAACATCAAATTTCAGTTTTGTTCTGCTTTCCTTCTCATTATTTCTTTCTCCTTTCTCCCATCACCATTTTGGTTCTCTCTTCTTCCCTCCCTTATATGTTTGGAATAATTTGTTTTAAAGTCAAAAAGTGCCCCAAACACTCTTCCCTGGAAGCTTCTCAGCTAGAAATTAAAAGGGTGGACCTGTGGCCTGGCCTGGCCTGGCAGCATGCACAGGATGGAGGGGAGGACAAGAGCCATGGAGTGAACATGATCTATAATCTCTGTGTTGCTTCTGAGGAGGTCAGAGTCTCTCTCTGAGTCTATAGTATAGTGAAAAGAGGGAACCACAGAAGACCCAAGTCCCTTTCCTTGATATCAATAATATTGTGAAACTAGGAGCCTGGGCTCCAGGTGCAGGTTGGGAGATGGGCTGTGAAAGCTAGTCAGCTTTCAGTAACTGTAATAAAAGGCCTGAGACAAACAGCCTATAAAGACAAGATTTATTTGGAGGTTTCAAACCATGATTCATTGGGCCTGTTCATCTTCAAACTGTAGCAAAGCAGCACATCATGACAGGAGTGCGTGTAGAGTCAAACTGCAAACCTTGTGACTGGAAGTGAAGAGGAAGACAAAGAGAGGGTCTCACAGTGCCTCTCATGGGCACTCAGCCAGGGACCTGAATGCCTCCCAACTCATTAAGTGTTCTAGAATCTTCCCTTAGTTCTAAGCTGGGGACCCATCCTTTAACACATGGACTTCTGGAGGAACATTTCAGATCCAAACTATAGCACTGATGGAATCCTAGCCCACAGCTCTAGAGCTTGGGGTCTTTTTCCTCACAGACGGTAGGCCATCCAGACCCTGCTGCATTGGGTAGGATAGTCACTGTTCGTTTTTCAAGCCCCATATGGAAAAAAACCTGCGATCACTCTAATGTCCTAAGAGGAACCCCTTTGAAGAGTAGGGATATTTTATGGAGATTAAGAATAGCTCCTGAGAGGCAGGAGGGTCCCAAGTGGGTTGGCCCATCTTTTCCTTTTGTCCTCAGTTGCATTTTGGAGTAGATGTGGGTCTGACATGAAGCCTCCCCTCATCCTTGGACAATATCAAACCACACATGTAGGTTTGGTGCCCCCTGCGGAGTTAGGAACAGCAAGGCACGTGTGTGGCTTCAGACTCCTGCAGTGATTAATTAGAAGAGCCGAATTCATTCAAGGCATTTACCTCAGAGCTGACTCAGTCCCTCAATGGCCCACTGTGAGGTAGAATTTGGATGTGTTATTGGTGTCTTCCAGGCTTAATTTTCTGGGACTCAAGACACGGTAAAGGCTTCTCGCCTTGCAGCTGTTCCCCTCCTTGTCTTCACTATTCCTGAGTCATCAGCATCACTTCTTAGGGTCCCACCTCCGAGGACACAAATCACCTCATGACTGACGTGATTCTTCCTGTGTCTTTTTTTACCCTCTCTCCAGCTTTGCCAAAGTCATGCATGAGACGGTGAAGGACCTGGCCCCAAAATGTGAAGTGTCCTTCCTGGAGTCGGAGGACGGCAGCGGGAAGGGGGCGGCTCTCATCACTGCCGTGGCCTGCCGCATCCGGGAGGCTGGACAGCGATAGGAGCCCCGAGAGCGGAAGGGACATCTCTACTCCCCTTTTCCATTTTAAATTATAAGATGTCATCCCCGTGTCAGAGACAGACCCCTTCCTTGGCTTTTCTTTGGCAGAGAAGATTCCCTCGGACTAGATTTTGACTTTACGTGTGTTCACCGTACGGTTTGGCACCTAAGCCTGCTCCCTCTGCTCACGACCATTCCCACTGGTTCACTTTTGGAAATGTGATTCCCCTGGCCAGGCGCCACAGCACTCACTGTACAATCCTGCCGGAGGGGAGCAGTCCTAAAGACGGGGTGGCCTCACCTTCGAGCTTAATGGGACACTTCCAGGTGGGGAGCATCCCCTTGCGTGAACGTCGGCACCTATTCTTCGGGGAGAGGCCTGGGAGGGAGGTTTCCCCTGAGGATGCCAGCCTGAGCCTCCTGCGAGTGGACTTGGAAGGGTGGAGAGGTGGCAGGTGGAGGCCAACGTTTGCCATGCTGGAATCAGGGAATCCCACACGTGGGCAGTGAAACCAAAGCCAGGACTCGGCACATCCCGTGGGAGGGGTCGTCTCTGCACCTCGCTGTGGCTGCAGAGATCATCCTTGAGCATTGAGCCTTTGGGGAAAGGGGAACTTTTTGAGTTTATTTTTAAAAACTTTCCTGCAAAAGTGGAAATACTGTATTTTCATTTTAATTTATATGTGAAATTTACTTAGTTCATGAAGTAGGTCTGCTCTTTATTGTGTGATTGTAATGTATTTATATGTGTCCACTTGTTATGTATATAGATGCACAAGGTATCCTCAGATTCAGCCTCATTAATAGATCCGTTTAGTTTAGGATGGAAGGTGAAGACAGCGACTAGCTCTTAGAAATACCTCATACACCTGCGGAGGAGAAGGGAAGTCTCTCTGGGGTGAGTGAACGGCAAAGCATCGGCCTTCTGGCTCCCCCCACCCTGTGGTCTTGAACATATGTGAAAGGTAGGAATCTCCCGGGCTAGGCCATGGGTTGAAAAACCACAGCGACTGGCTGCTCTGTCTAGAGACTTTCCTGGGGCGATATTACATGGGATGTGAACCAAAGAAATCATTTCAAATAGATTCACTGCCTAGAAGTCTTTATTTTTATTCTGGGGCAGTCAGTGGCCTTTTTTAAAGCTGTCTGACAAGATAAAGGAAGCCACCAAAAATTTTAAAAATCCCATCTAATTGTCAACATCAAACCAAAATGGAGCACTTAATGAACCAAACAAATAAAAACCTCAGGGACAACATTTTTGTGTGTTCGTGCCCTCCTAGCAAATTTCACCTTGAGTTTGTCTTGAAAACGTTTTACAAGTAGTGTGCTTCTCTGGGCTGAGCTGATACTGGTCTACAGGCCCGTTTTTGTTTTCTATACACGGTATTTATTTCATGGCCGAGACTAGAATGGCATAAAAGCCACCAGACTACTTTTCGGGAGTGCAGTTGAATCTGAATCTGAAAGCCCGCTTTCTTCTGCCCTAAAATAAGAATGACCATAGATGTTAAACCTGGGCGTGGTATGATAGAGAGGACGGCCTTGTGACACTACTAGATAAGGTACAAGGGTCGAGACGGAAAAGTAGCAACTCACCACTCAGTTGCACCCAATATTTGTACATTTTCAAACTTGGGCAGAGGACAGTGCCCGCCTATCATTTTTGAACAAGGAAGGGTATATATAAGTGAAAATGGCCCAGGTTTTCCTGGAAAAGAAACAAAAAGGGGGACACATTCTCATTTGTGGCAGCCTGACTGTGCTTGTCTGGCAAAGCTCCTTCGCTGCCCCCATGTGCCGTCACTATCTACAGTGTGGGTGCCTCCAACTACAGCAAAAAGTCAAAAGCCACCGATAGGCCTGTCAGTCACTAAAGGATATCCATGAAATGCAAAAGAATTTTAATTTTATTATTGTATTTTAACTTAAGTTACATGTTTTAAGTGTGTAATGTGTGCGTGGCTATTAAAGATGTATTGTCGGTTTCCAAACCAGAACTCTGGACAACGCATGTTGACTGTGAGCCCCTGGTTTCTGCTGCTCTGCTTGGTGTAAATAGAGTACATCTCAGTCTTTGCCTGGGTGTGCCGGATGTGGATCATGCCAAACCCTTGGGCACTCAGTTTGGTGAAGATGTTGTCACTATGTACAATAAAGAACTAGTTGAATTAACTATGTGATGTTAAATATTATTAATAAATTTTAACTTTTTTTGTAACATTCAGTGTGTTGTCAGAGCAAAATACTCAATGTGCATTTTTAAGACGTTATCTTAGGGACACACTAGTACTTTCTGGACAATCTGAGTAAATTACATATGTCTTGATTTTGAGGGTACAAGTCATCTCTGTGCTCATGGAAGAGTGGCTCTAGAACCCACCTAAAGTTACTAAAATTTATGAATTTTACATAATCTGTTTATTAAAACAAAATAATATAGTATTTACATAGAACTATATAATACTCTGTGTAGATTATGTGTAGTGGCTGATGCAGTGTAAAGATTAGGTAAAGAGTTATATTATTTAGGGAATAATGTTAACAAAAAGTGAACATGTCTAATACAAATGTTTTTTCTGGATAGTTTTGACCTGAGGTTGGTTGCTTGCACTGTTGGATCCCATGGACAGAGAGGCTAACTGCATGCATGTGACTGGCATGTGTATGGTCAAGACACGGCCTGCTCCTAGTCATTTCCTTCCCAGAAACTCAGTCCTAGTGGAAGTAGAAAGTGGTTTTTTTTTTTCTGAGTCTTCACATATTAGGTTTTGTAAGTCATTCAGAGAGGATTTGAAATATACGGGAGTATTGTGTACACTACGCAAAAACACCATTTTCTATAAGGGACTTGAGCATCCATAGATTTTGGTATCCTGGGGCCCTGGAACCAATCCTGCATAGATACTAAGGGAAAAGTGAGCCGTGGTCCTCTTTCTGTTAGGAGCAATGCATTATGACACATGCGGTTGCTTCAGTGAGATTCCCTCTGGTCCCTTCTGGCTCAGTGAGTGCAGCAGAGGCCACGGCTCCCTTTTTGAGCAGTTGTCCTCAACTTACCCACCTGGGTGAGAGATGGGCACCCAGCCCAGTGCCCTGTCTGCCACCCCTCTGCTCAGTGCAGCTCTGCCTCCTGCCCTCCCTGTCTCACTGCAGCTCTGAAAGCCTCAGGGCAGAGCTGCTCTGCCGTTTCTCTCTTGGGCTCTGGGGTGGGCGGATACTTCCTTCCCCACACACCCTTGTCCTGGCTGAGACCCTCAGTGGAGGACATTATCAGTACATAATTTAAAGCAGATTCTTGCAAGATGAGATCCTTCCTCAGTGCCCTGGATTCCGTAGCTCACATGGTGGCCAGGGCTGCCTTCCTGTCCCTCGGACCTTCCCTGCTCCCACAGGGGGAAAACGTCTCTTCAGAACATGTGGAGAGCTTGGGAATCGTTTTCCAGCTTCCACCAAGTCCACTGAGGCCTCTTCCTGTCTTGTGTTGTGGCTTTGTTCCCTCTAGTTTCATACTCCTGTCCTGTTCAAGGCATTTCTCAGGCTTTAGACTAACCCTTCACATCTCTATTTTCTCATTCTCTTTTATCCTCACTTTCCTTCCTCATTCTCCAATCTCAGTCAGCATGTTATTAAATTTGGTGTATTTATTTTTGTGTCTGGATTAAGCATATTTTTGTGTGTGTGTTTTGCATGGCTGTGGATGAAACCCATGGCTTTGTACAGGCTAGACAAGTGTACACATTACGTGTTTCTGGTCATCTTGTGAATTGTGCATATGGGCATTGATTCAATTCTGATTACACAAACACCATGATAATGTCTTTGCAAGAGACATTTTTGTACATGTCCCCTTAATCGTCTTTGCGGTAATCTCTCTGGGCATGTACCCAAGAGCAGGATAACAGGGTCAGACTGTGTCCATTTGCTGCATTTGACCCCTTATATTATCAGATTACCCTCCTTCCTGAAAGGCTGGCCCTGCCCTCAATCCCACGGCAGCAAATCTTCTCTTACACTTGGATTATCCAAGCTGTTGTTGATCTGCTGAGTGTCAAGTGGAATCTTATAGTTACATGAATATACTTCTAATTACTATGGGTTGAGCACAGCTTCCTGTGTTTCTTAGCTTAATAAGTTTCTTTTAGATAATTGCCTTTTCTTAGTCATTGCTGACATTTTAAGCAGGATGCTTTCTTTTTCTTCCTGATTTACTGGAAGAAATTCTTTTTCTTCCTGAATTACTTTGTTTAATATAGGTGTTAGCCTGCTACTGGCTTTAGATATTTGCATGCATCTTCTCCCAAACTGTCAATTTTGTCTGTGGTCTTCTTTGTTAACTAGGAATCCTTTCTTTCACAATTACCAGATTCATCTTTTTTGCTTTGTGGTTTGTTCTTTAGAACTTTCTCACCCTTAGGGCACTGACATGGTCTTCTATTAATTTTATTTATTGGTACTTTATGTCTTAATGGATTGATAAAAAGCCTTAGTGAGTCTACCTCCACATGAGATAGGGTCTAGTTTTATTCTTTCCATGTTATTAGTGAGTTAGGCCTTATCTTACTGGTCTGGGATAACTTATACATTAAGTTTGCAAGGGTTTATTTCTGAGTGTTTCTTTCTTTTTGATGGATCTGTTTTGTTTACCCTTGGGGTGTTTCTCTTATTAGGTTTTGTACTGTACCTCAATATGTAGCAGAGCCGGTTTCCTCTTTTCCTTTTCAAAACTGACTATGCTGTTCTTGGTCTTTTATTATTCCAAGCAAAAGGTTTTTTTTTTTAAATCATTTTATTTTTTCATTTTAGGTATACATAATGATCTCATTCACCATAGGGAATTTGTACCTGTACATGACACATCTTGCTTCTTATGTTCCTCATTCCTGTCCTCCGCCCTCTAACCTTTTTTCCCCTCCTTGTTTACAAAAGCTTTGTTTCCATTTTTTCTTTCATTGTCTTTATTCCTTGTCCTTTCTTTCCTTTCCTTTCCCCCTTCCTTGTTCCTGTGCAAATTTTAGAATATCCTTCCTTCACTCCTTCCTTCCTTCCCTCCCTTCCTCCTTCCTTCCTGCCTGCCTGCCTGCCTTCATTCCTTCCTTTCTTTCCTTTCTCTCTCTCTTTCTTTCTTTCATTCATTCTTTCTCTTTCTTTTCCTTTCTTTCGTTTATAGGTAAACTCTATGTCATGCAGAGTGGTCTTGAACTCATGGCAATCTTCTTGGTTTAGCCTCACAATTGCTGGAATTACAGGCATGCACCACCATGCCTGGCACTTTAGAATAACTTTATTTATTTATTTCTTCATTCATTCATTCATTCATCCATTTATGTATGTATGTATGCATGTGTTTGTTTGTTTGTTTGCTTATTCTGGTACTGGGGATCAAATTGAGGACTTGTACTAGTCAGGTAGGCATGGTGCTATTGAGCTACGTCCCTGGCCCTAGAAGAACAAATCTCTGAAAAAATTCTCCTTAAAATTTGACTAGAATTTCAATGGATTTACTGATTTAGGGAGTAATATGAATGTTTAACGTATTCACAAGAGTGTTTATAAATATGTATTTATAAAACTTTTGCTGCTCTTTATCAGAGTTTCAATGTTTAGGGAGATTTTATGAATTCTTTAAATTAATGCCTAGACAGTTCATAGTCGCTGGGCACGGACCTTGGCTTTTACTATATTTTCTGGTTGGTTATTTCAGGTGTGCAGCAGTTTTCCAACCTCAGCATCACTGCTTTGGTGTGGGGGTGGGGTGGGGAAGAGAGCTGCTATTCTGTGCATTGTAGGCTGTGCATAGCAGAATTATATTATTTTTATTTTTATTTTTTTGAGACAGCATCTTGCTCTGGCCCTGAGCTCACTATGTAGCCCAGGCAAGCATCAAACTCAGCAGTCCTCCTGTCTCTGCCTCCCGAGTGCTGGGATTACAGGCGTGAGCCACCATGTCTGACACTGTGATATGTGGTACTGATTGCTGGTGGGTGTTGAGCCACCGTGCCCGGTATTGTTGTATGTGGTTACTGGGGATCAAACCAGGGCCCTTGTGCTTGTGAGGCAGGTGCTGCAACCACTAGGCTAAATCTCTGGCCCTAAGTATTAAACTGTAATATGTGTTATGCATTTAGAATAAACATCAACATTTTCACATCAGCTGTGAACTTGGTTGCAAAACCTGATACCTAACCTGATCCCATCAGAAGTAAACTCTTATGAGAACTACAATGCATATACCGATAGAACTGTATAACAAAAATAATCTTTGTGAGGCCAGGGATGTAGCTCAGTGGTGCTACACCTGCCTGGAATGTACAAGTTCCTGAGTTTGATCCCCAACACTGGAAGAAAAGCATAGAAAAATAACCTTTGCTTTAACTGTCACACCCAAGGTAGCCTTCACACATGACAACTGCATGCTTCATATACATGTCTCACTTACACTGACAGACATGTGCTTCCTTTTTTTTCCTGTGTGGCAGGCTGTTCTTGTTACCTCTCTTGTTTTTCTATTTTATCAGGAGCTTCCTACTATATTATACAATATGTATTTAGTAGGAAAATAAGATCAATAAAATGAAATATCAAATATAACAAGTCCTTATGATAGTCATAAGCATTTTCACATTAACAGTTTACTTGGTTACAAAACCAAGTAAACTTTAAAAATAACACCAGAAAAAATTATGTGAACTATAATGTACATACAAACAAAAGTCAACCACAAAAATAATCTTTGCTTCAACTGTCACACCCAAGACAGTCTTCACACATGAAAATTGCATGGTCCATACACAACAAATATTGGTTAGACTGATAGCACAGATGTTTTGTTTTCTTGTCCTGTTTTTTTAGTGGACAATTGACCTCTTTTTTGGTCTTCTTACTGTTATAGCAGGCCTCTGGGATGCTGCACCTGCTTGTTCGCCTGTCAGCTGGCCAACGTGCTCCACAATTTTTTTTTGTAGTTCCTGGGCAGAAACATTTTGTTTTTCCTCTGCTCTAAACGAATACCAGTCCCAATATTCTAGGAAAACCTCTCTGTCATATTTTGCACTTATTTTCTTTGTAAACTATCAAACTATTTATGCCACACATGTTTAGGACTGAGTAAAACACAACCATGTTTTGAGTGACATCATAGTTGTTGCACAACTCATCAACAGTATCTACTCCACCTTTGGTTTTGTTGTAGAAAATTTCCATCTCAGGTTTCCCTTTTGTTTCCCTATCAATATTTCCATCATTATGCAATGTTGACATCGGCAGTATGTTTGTTTTTCTTTGCCATATATGAGGCCAATGTTGTATCTTTCTGAAATCCAATGTTATATCTTTCTGTACAGTTCTGTTTTGAAATTTCCAAATTTCATTGGGAATTTCTTCTTTGTTTCTTTGTAGTTTCTGTGCTGGTCAACTTGTGCTTTATTAGCAAATGTAACATCAACTGGAAACTGCTAAACCAATTGTTGAATGTCATGTTCTGCTTAGTTTTGGAGATAGGAGCAACATGTAAGTCACAACATCATTTAGTTTATTACTATATGATTAAGGAACTGGATGAGCTGCAAGATAAACTTCAAAACTGAAATTATAATGAGTTTTTACATATATATGTTTTTATACATGTTTTCATATCATATTTTGAAGGGTTTTTTGCATATACTGCCTGAACCTTCAGTGACCATGATATGCTGCAAGATGTTAATCAATAGTCATACATTCAGATGGTGTGCAAATCATTTGACAGTTACCCACAAATCTCTCAAAAATGCTTGGATAGCAGCTAGATTATCAGTTCTTTTTCTTTCTTGGAAGGTGGTTTTGTTATCAAAGCTCAGATACTTTTGAAGCCAAATAAATCTTCTGAGTGCCACTGTTATTCTACAAATCTTAATCTCACACCCAAAGCTTTTCTATAAGTATTTTATATTTCTGTGATTACCATGGAAAAGCCCTGCTAAGCACAGCAGACCTATGAATGCTTTCGATTCAGTGAGTGAGGTGTCATAATAAATACATTTTTAAGTATGGCTATTGGTGCATACCAGAACATTTTACTTATATTTCAGCATTTGTGTATTTCACTTTGTAGCATTTCCTGTTACAATTTCCAACATTGAATGCCAGTGATGGCATTCAATGCCAGTCATTCCACCCAGTAGATTTCACCCCTGCCAAGATCCTCACTATATTTTTGGACCTAGTTCTAACAATGGATTATTTCATTTGGTGGTGTGACCATTTTATACCATTTTGACTAGTCAAATATGTATTCTCACTGCTGCTTTTATCATCTGAATCCAGGAGATCTGTATTCCCTGTCTCCATATTGGTAGATTCTCGCTCCATTTCATGGTCACAGGATCTTTGGCTCAATATTGAAGTGATTATCATCTTCCTGCATTATCCATGCATGTTTAATCTGATGATTCACTTTTTTTTTTTTGAGACAGGGTCCCGCTTTGTAGTTCAGGCTGGCTCTGTGCTCACTATGTAGCCCAGGCAAGCCTGGAGCTCAGCAATCCTCCAGCCTCTGCCTCCCGAGTGCTGGGATTACAGGCGTGAGCCACCACGCCCAGCACTGTGGTATGCGGTATTGATTGTTGGTGGGCACGAGTCTCCACGCCCAGCATTGTATGTGGTTACTGGGGATCAAACTCAGGACCTTGTGCTTGCGAGGCAGGCGCTAGAACCACTGAGCTAACCCTCTGGCCCTGATGATTCACTTTTGACCTCCTCCAAAACTAATAAATCTGGTTTTCCATGTGCCACTGTACTACACTGGGCTACTTCTACCAGAAAAGTCAAAAGAAACTTTTTATAAAACAAATTAAATGCACAGAAATTTAGCAGTGAGCATGGGTAAAACTCACCTGTTGCTGCTTTGGAGCTCCTGTACACACTTTGCCATTCTTCTGTCAGGTGGGTGAATGCACAGATAGGTTTTTGCTTTTCCCAGGAATAGCTACTGTGAATCACACCCACATTTCATTGTGATGAAATACATGTGTGCACAACAGAAGAGTGGTATGAATATATTTTACCCCATGTTATGCTCAGGTAAACATACAAAATCTTCTAGCTGAGCATTATGTAGGTAAAAAATGCTAATTTACACTTTTGCACATGTGCACACACCTTGCCATTCATCGTACCATGTAGGTAAACACAAAGATTTATTCCTGTATCACCCTGGTGTAGCTACTGAGATCCACAGCCAGCTACTGTTCTGATAAAGCACAAACTTGCAGTAGAAAATATGGGCTGGGCTGGTGTAACCCAATGTTATGGAAGCACCTGTTTTATCCATAAGAAAAATGTTTGTTATAGGTGTTCAATACCAGTTGAAGAAATTTCTTTTCCATTCTTAGTGTTTTAGTTTGCTTTAGTAAAAATACCATAAACTGGCAACTTGTAAACAGCTGAAATTTATTTATCAGTTCTAGCAACTGTGAGTCTGTGAGACGTAGAAGATAAGATGTCCAAGACTAAGGCACTGGCAAACACAGTGTCTTGAAGGTATTTCTCCCTCACATGGTGAAGAAGGAACTTTGGTTATTTCAGCCCCTTGTAAGGACACTAATCCCATTCAAGAAAACTCTGCATCATGACCTAATCACTTCACAGATATTGACCTCCTAATAACATTAGATTGGAAGTTAGATTTCAACATATGAATTAAGGGGAGGGTGCAAACATTTAGTCTGTAGCACTTGGTTTGCTGAAATTTATAGTAGTAGAATCTTATATAGCTGCTGAATGCTATTAAATTGTTTTTCTGTGGCTCCTGGAATGAATGCATGTTTTCCTTTTTTTTTATGCCTTTTTGTAATGAAGGATATTCTCTGATAAAATCTTCCTTATATTTCTGGGATGATCCATGTCTGGCTTTCAGTTCATTGTTAGATTAGTCAGTTGATACTTTATTTAGCATTTTGCATTCTAATTTGTAAGGGAAATGGGCCCCTAGTTTTTGTATTATTCTATGCTAGTTTTGAAATGAGATTAAATTAGATTTACAGAAAAAGTGTGGGCATTTTTCTCTCATTTTTCATTTACTGGATTATTTATGATGAAATAAATTGTTTCCATCTCT
Organism: Thryonomys swinderianus; assembly: GCA_004025085.1. Taxonomy (NCBI): domain Eukaryota; kingdom Metazoa; phylum Chordata; class Mammalia; order Rodentia; family Thryonomyidae; genus Thryonomys; species Thryonomys swinderianus. The sequence goes on along the minus strand of PVIC010001411.1, from coordinate 5,070 downwards.
TGAACACTGGATAGAACACATTTGTAAAACTATCTTGGGACTTTAGGGAGAGAACAGGTAATTACAACTTCATTTTCTCTGATGCTTGTTGGATTTTTAGAGTACAGATACTCTTGACTTATGATGAGCTTACATTTCATAAAACTCATCATAAGTAGAAAATACCATAAGTTAAAATACATTTAATATACAGAAGCTACCAAATATCATCATCACTTAGCCTAGTCTGCCTTAAATTGGTCAAAATATGCTATCCTACAGCTAGGGAAAATCACTAACATTTAGAATTTTCAATCCATTTTAAATTTAGTGCATGGTCAGATATGTGGATCAAGACTCAGTCTTCTGCATGTGGATATCCCATTTTCCCAGCAACATTTACTAAACAGTCTATCTTTCTTCAGCGTTTTTATTATGAATGGATATTGGATTTTGTCAAAGGCTTTTTCCATATCTATCAAGATAATCATGTGATTGTGTCCTTGTTTCTGCTAATATGATGAATTACATTTATTGATTTGTGTATGGTGAGTCATCACTGCATCCCTGGGATGAAGCCTACTTGTTCATAATGTATGATTTTTTTTTGGTGTGATTTGTTTTATTCTATTTGCCAGTATCTTGTTGAGGATTTTTATAACTATGTTCATTAGAGAGATTGGCCTGAAGTTCCATTTTTTTTGTTGGATCCTTGCCTGGTTTGGAAATCACAATAATGCTAGCTTCCAAGAATGATTTGGGGAGTACTCCTTGCCTCTCAATTTCATTGAAGAGTTTAAAGAGTACTGGTGTCAAATTTTCCCTCAAGTCCTTGTAGAATTTGGCTGTTGTATCCATAAAGTCTTGTTCTTTTCTTAATTGGCAATTTTTAAAAATTACTGCTTTAATTTCATTGCCTGGTATTGTGCTACTCGAGATTTTAAAGCATTCCTCAGTTTTGTAATTTATTTATTTTCCTTTTTCTTAATTAGTCTAGTCAGAATTTTACTAAATTAACCTCTTCAAAAGTTAACTTTTTGGTCACTTTTAAAATGTTTTCTTTGTTCACCTCTCTGATTTTTATCCTTATTTATTTTTTCTTCTTGTTTCTTGAATTTATTATATTGTTCTTATTCTAAGTTCTTCAATTAGTGGTTTGAGTGGTATTTGAAGTTATACAGTTCTATACGGTGTTAAGTTCTAGAATTTTTGATACACTGGCATTCTAAGTGTTTGGTAATGTGCTCTTTTCTCTTTTCATTTAAAATGTGATGGTCTTTTTGCTTTTAGTAATGTTTTCTAACTTATGCATTTTTAGCTTTTGGACATTATGGTCTGAGAAAATGATCCATTTGATACTGATTCTTGGGAATTTATTAAGCAGTCCTTTGTGGCCTGGTACCTAGATAACATCACAGCCTCTCCATATGTGCTTGAATTTGTGCTTCCTGCTGTACTGAGGTAGAGAGAAAGAGAGGGAAAGACAAACACAGAGGTAGAGTGATGTATTTCAGAGTACTAACATTTTTCTTTAAATGATGGAATTACAGGTGACTTTCATTTTCTCCTGAAATAGTAGTTGTCTCTGCCCATGTTTCCAAACAGTCTTGAAAAATGTGTCAGAGATTTCACATGCTCTCCTGTTTCGACAAAGGCTAACACTTGCTATTGCAGATCAGCTGGGTGACTTCCTGTCTGTTTTATGTTGCTGTTGCAAAATGCCCAAGGTTGGGATTATAAAGATAAGAGGTTCATTTAGCTTATGGTTCTAACTGAATTGGGCAGCTGCATCTGGTAAGAGCCTCTGTTGTGTCAAGACACGACAGATAGGGTCACACAGTGGGTATGTGAAACAGATACTGTGTAGGGAGGAAGCAAGATTGCAGGAAGGGACCCAGCATCCTCTTTTGCAATAACTCATTCTCATGGGAGCTAATCCACTTGTTCCAGAGAACACCGATTTCTTCCAAGGGTGGTACCACAAACCCAATTACATCCCACTTCTTAAATGTCCACCACTTCTGCTACTGTTACACTGGGGATGAAGCTTCTCTCTCATGAACCTTTGCATGACGGAACATATCCAAACCACAGCACCCGTGTATCAGTCTCTGGCATCTCCATCTACACAATGAGGGGACTGAGGCGCCCACTCATCTTGAACATTTGTATTTTACATTTTGTAAACTCTGTCTGCTGCTGGTGTGGTTACCTGAAATCCTGGGACTATAGAATATAGCAACAGCAAGGCATGGAACCTCGTGAATGTGGCCCTGGAGGCAGGGGGCAATCCCACTCCTGCGGGCTGGGGACGATGAGACCTTTCTTACTGCATTATCAGGAGATGACTTTTATTTAGCAGTGAACACAGTTCTCTTCATTGCCATGCACTGCTTTCCAGGCTGCAAGCCCATTTCCAGGGAAAGCAGACAAGAAACATGCGAACCAGAGCATTGAAATGAACAGAAATTAGCGTCCTCGACAGTTCCTGGGCCTCTGGTTCTCTGAAGGACAAACATGTGCTGTTTTCCACCTTAATAAACAGCGGGCAATGCCAGGACCATCTGTAGCCACCTGCTGATGTGGGCCAATGAGTGTTTCTATTTTCCCTTTGCTCTGTGGTGCCAATAGCACCCTCAGTTTGGGGTGCTAGAATTTCCCCAAAAGACTAGCTCTACCTTTCATCCACACAATCTTCCTCTTCCGCCCGGACCTTCCTTCTACAGAGGTCTGTCCTGGAAGTTTCCCAAGGCCATTTCTCCATGCTCTGTAGAATGAAAATGTCAGGAAAATGCTGTTCGCACCATGTGTTTATATATATTATGCACGAAGCAGTATGATATTGCTGCACAAATACTCAACTGCAAAAAATGTCAAAACACTGAAATCAGGCCAAATCTAGTTCTGAGCCCTCTTTCCCCACCAGGGAGATACAGTGTCTAAGATCAGACGTTCTCCAGGATGGAACAGTAGTCCCTGAGACATGACACAGGATTTCCCATCTTCAGCCTATTGAGCTCCTTCTGCTTTCCAGCCCGTTTTGCGTGTTGGAGAGCTCCCAGAGGGCTGGCACACTGGTAATCTATCAATCAGATGCTGGTCCAGAAATGCACCAAGAAGGCGCTCATGGAGGCGGCCCTCAATACTGTAGTTGGCAAATGGTCATCTCAGGCATCATTAGCATCTCCGCCTCGACGCGCCCTCGTGTGGCATATGCTGGAACTGCGTCCTTGGCCGGAACCACAGCAGTTATCTCTGGACCCAAAATAGGATCTTGGCCTTTGACTCAAGTGAAAGACTGGAGGTGGCTCCAGCCTTAGACACTGACTGAAAATTTTTCATTTCAATTCTTCCACACACTATCTGGGAACTTTCCTACAAGGCCCCCAGCAGTATGAAAGTAAGATTCTTCTACTACCAGAAACTGACAGTAGTTGTCAGCCTGATATACCCTCCTGTGATCAGGGAGGATGGATCCCAGGGCCAGCACACGCTGCAATGAAAAGGCCTTTACAGAACCTTCTACCACTCGTGCCCCTTAGGGAATAGTTAGCTGGCTTTACCTCTTCAGGGTAAAATCCAAACTGCCAAGACACCAGAAAACAAAGAAGGAAGAGGAGGGCAGGGGAGAGGCATGGAGTGCTGGGGGCAGGGAGACCAGGCACAGCGCTTTGTCTCCAGAAGTGTCCAGGGCATGTCCCCACCTGGCCCGCTCTCTGCACCTCCAGGGCCTCTGTGTCCCCATCCTGCACAGATTACACTCCAAAGCTCCCCCAACTTGTCATTTGAGAAGGCTGATTCCTCTAAGAAAGGACCAGACTTCCCCAGGCAGACGGTCTGTCTGAAAGAAAAGCTGTGGTTGTTGAGGTTTAGGGCAAGCCTGTGCCTTGGATTCCTTACCTGAACGTGGTGATAGCAGAGACCACCAGGCCCCGGGGCGGAGTGCTGTGGATTGTGCACCTGGACACTCCCCGCCCCTGCTGGGGCACTTCCAAGGCCTCACTAAGCTCTGTTTGTCATCCAGCCAAATGCAGAGACTTCTGGATTCTTTTGTTCTCTGGTATTTACAGAAGCTCAGGAGTGCTTATTTCTCTCCTTCGCCTTGTTTATTCATCTTTATGTCATGTTCCTTCCAACCATCTAGAATAAATGTTCTTGTTTATGGAGCAGGGCTGCCTCCTGACTTGGCTGTAAATTGGATGAGGCATCCTTTGTGGAAGACCAAGAAGGAACACTTTAATCACTCAGTCTGGGGCAGCGAGAGCTCCAAAATATTTACCAACTGGAGCATTGCACCAGGTGGAGTGAGGTCAGGGCCAATACCCTCCCCCAAGGTTAACTGAGAGGCTTCTGGACCCCTAGGGCCCTGCCCATCACCCAAAGCCCACTGTTGCTGGACAGAGGTCTCTTCACATCGTACAGCTTATGTTTTGCCCACTGAGTTCAACTGTTGCAGACAGCAAACTGGGAAACAGATGGCACCAGAGGTTTGGAGGCAATAAACAGCTTTATTAACATCAGTGGACTTGACCGGGATGTTTCCCCCAAAGAAGTCAGTCCAAAAATATTGGGGGCTGGCAGTTTTATAGGGTTTTTCAAGCAAGAGGTGCAGAAGCAGAGTATTTGACAGTCATTGGTTGGTTAGTTATTTGACCTCTTTACATCTATGAGGCTCAATTCCACTGGCGTTTCCCTGGGAATACAGCAGTTTGGACAAAGCAGAGCAGGGGAGGGGGTAGGGCAAAGAGCTCTGGTAGGACTTTCTCAGTCTGTTACACTCTTTTGGTGACAGATTACAGAAATTTCATGGCTGCTCAAGTACATTCTACAAAGAGCATAGTTACCTAGTTAACCTTTCATTGCTTAAAAACAGTTAACTCACAGTTGTCCGATTCAGATTTCTTTTTTTTTGGTTGTTAAAAGTATCTATCTGGGGCCGGAGGGTTAGCTCAGTGGTTCCGGCGCCTGCCTCGCAAACGTAAGGACCTGAGTTCGATCCCCGGTTACCACATATAATGCTGGGCGTGGTGGCTCACGCCTGTAATCCCAGCACTCGGGAGGCAGAGACAGGAGGATTGCTGAGTTCGCGGC